>JAODAL010009323.1:0-111639 GCA_025379985.1 Phyllomedusa bahiana
AGGGTTTCGCCGAGCAGGGAGAGGAGACGTAATCCATAGTTCTCTATGAGAACTGTGCATTACCGTAATGAATGGGCCGTTTTCAGCCCGTAATAGGCGCACTCCGGCGTGTTATTACAGACTGAAATACGGCCCATTTTAAGCCGTGTGAACATGGCCTTATGGTGCAATTTTAATTGCACTCCAATTAAACTGCATTATTACCAGCAAGCTTTTTGTACTCATCTGTAAAGGGAGTAATTAATTAGTGAGTTTGTAGTTCACAAGGGTACTTTCACACAGTGCAGTTTTGGTGCAGTTTCAACAGCGCTCCAGTTAAACTGCCTTTATTACTAGCAAGCTTTTTTTCACTTACCTAAACTGTTTGGAAAGTGAGTAATCAATCAGTGTGTTTATATCCTCAAGACTTCACACACAGTCATTGATTACTTACTTGAAACACCTTCCTGAACAATTTAGACAACTGAAAGAAGCTTGCTGGTGATAAAGGCAGTTTAATTGGAGCGCAGTTAAAACTGCACTGTCTGAAAGCACCCTTAAAAACCTATCTCCCACTGCTAAAATACAAAATGACCCCGTCCTTACCTCTCCCATCACCATCATTCCAGCCGGTGCCAGAGCTAGTGTTCTTCCCTGGTGCCTCACTGCTGATGTCACATTCAAAATCAGAATAGTCTTTGGTAATAGTCTTTATTTGCCTTTGCCTACATATTTAAAGAGAACCTGTCACATAGGTTATGCCCCCCTTGCTGAGGGCAGCACAAGCTAGTGTCAGACCTGCTGTTTCCAGCACTTTGTCCCTTATTCTGTAAGATGCAGCAGTTTTCGTGTATTTAATGCTGAAATGTACAGTTTTCAGCCAGAAAAGTCATTCAGAGTCATTTTTTTTCAAACCCCGCCCACTTGCGGCTAGCCCCGCCCACCTGAGCTAGCCCTGCCCACCTCAACTGATAAACCTTTTATTTGAATAGGTAGAAACATGAGAATAACTGTCAGTTGGGCGTGGCTAGCCTTTGGTGGGCGGGACTAACACCTGCTCATGAATAAGATTTGAGCATTAAATGCTCTAAAACTCCAGCATCTTACAGAATAAGGGACACAGTGCTGGGAACAGCAGGTCTGACACTAGCTTGTGCTGTCCTCACCAAGGGGGGCATAATCTATATGACAGGTTCCTTTTAAATCTAATCAATGTGGTGAGAAAACCCTTTTTAATGAGAGTCAGGCCACGTTTTATTAGTAATCAGTTCAGATATCCAAGTATTTCTAAAGGGTTTACTTACCTTTTTTTGGCAACAGCATTTTGGTTTGTGCAATGAAATAGCCCATGTTTCTTAGCTGAAGAGCAGTTATGACATGGTCTAATAATTTCTACAAGAGATTTTGTTTGCAATGGTTGGCGGGATTGTGTGTGTAATATAGTATTTCCATCACTTTCCTTACATATTTTCTGTAAACAGGCACAGTTCTAAAAATGTAATTTTGTTAGGGTGGTGACTGACTGAAAAGAATACATTTTGAGAAATAACATTTAATGCCAAGTAAAATCTGGTATGGCTGCTACAGGACCCCCCAAGTAAGGAGGAGCAGAGCTATATAGCGGACTTCCCAGGTTATATAGATAAAATGTAGGTTTGCAAGTGACCAACAAAATCAGTCCACACCTGACCAGTGGTTGAGAAGACTATTCACCTATATACAAAGATTTTAATTTATTCACCCGATAGCAGGAAAGTGAAAAGCAATGCAACAATCCTCTATAGGTGTTCTTTTCTGTTCGTGCTAGGTACAGTGGATTCCTCTCATACACAAAACCTCACAAATGCTGATAGGTTGGAAAAAATAACTAGAACAGCCCTATTTTTCTATATCTTTTCCTGACCTACCTGCCATCACCGGTAATTCACCGTTTTTGCTCAGTCACGTAGGGGCCATAGTTTTGTGTTTTTTAGCTACACTTTGACAAAGTGCTCTTTTGTGCTTTGAATTTTGACCACTACTACTGCTGTCTGCAGATGTTTTGAGATATGATCAAGGAAACCGTAGACCTCTAAACACCCATCAACTACCAAGTGTGCACCAGCAATCATTCCCCTTTGGACCTCTGTTAGGTTGGACATATCTTGCGTGTAAAACAAAATGAATGGATTTTTAAAATAGCACAAGTAATACGGTTTATCAACAGCTAAATAAACTACATGATTGAGAAAAAAATGAGGGCACTACCAGTAATGTTCAACTTGACTATGTAAAAATTCTAATTATTCTGTCCAACCCTTTTTGGTTCTATCAGACAAGAGAGTAAATTAGTTTGTGTGCACCATTGAAGACAGGGATTGATGTAAGTGACGGATGGCTCTGTATAGTCTTGTGAAATATTTTGTCACTACATGAGCAACAGAAATAAAAAAAATAAAAAAAAATCTAAAGCATTTTGTTCTACCAGGTGTTGTCTTGTTCAGACTCTGTTGTGCTTTAGACAACCAGTATGCTGTTTAGTGCACCAATCAGTTTGGATACATTGCCTACACAGTAGTTTATGTATTATGCATCTGATAAAGATGAAGGATGGGGGTCAACTTTTTTGGTAGTACGCATGTGACTATAGTACGTATAAAGGGGAGAATTGAGCTTGTGTTTTCAAGGACTGCAAACGCCGCCACCCCCGCTGCACCTGTTCTGGGCATAGTCTCATTTTGCATGACATTGTGTTTATTCCCTCTCATCTGCAAGGGGTTTTTAACAAAACCTGGATGCTTTTTATGTTGTTAACATATATTCACTTTAAAGGGGTTGTCCACCTAGTAACAAAATCAAACCAGCAGCTCCTGGGGCCCCAGTAAAGTGAAAAAAAAATTATTCTTACCTTCCTCCGGTCTCAGCTCTGCATCTCTCTGGTCTTCTGTTCTTATTCTTGATCTTCCGTCTGGGTATATCACAGCTGCAGCAGTCCCCCCAAAAATTTCCCAATCCCCTTGGAAAAAAACAGCCTGAAGATTGTAAGTAGAGGCGCGTGTGACACCCCCATATAGAAATTCGAGAATGAAAACAGAAGACAGAGAGACACAGCGCAAAAACTAGAGGAAGGGAGTAAAATTTTTTTAGGGCATTCTCCCACAAACAGGTTTCCCAGTCAGTTTTCGGAGGGTTTTTTGGATTAAAAGCCGGCTGTCACCCTTTCACATTGACTTTAATCGAAAATCCGTGCAGCATCCCCCACAGCAGGTTTTCCTCCGGATGGTTTTTTACACAACTGCCGTTACTAAAAACTTAGAACACTTTCATTTTACCCGGGTTTTTTGGCGGAAAACTTTAACATGTGAAGTAAAAGGGGGGAGGGCTTGAATCCCAAAAACCGTGTACAAAAACCCATCCCCTGGGGCCCAAAAAAAGCCCAAAATACCGGGGGGATTTTTGCCCGGTTTTGATCTTTACCTGTGACGCACACACCCTTTTTTACTGGGGCCCCGGACTGCTAGTTTGTTTTTGGCGAGGTGGAAAACCCCCATTTAAAACGGTACCCCTTTTTTTGTCCAAAAAATTACATGAACTTAGGGCCAAGGTAGGCAAAAAGGAGAAAAAAACACATTCTTTCCTACCTGTCTCCTGCCATTGCTGCACCGGAGATCCCTGGCGAGCAGCTCTTCTTGACTTCCAGGTTCACATTCCAACAAAAAGGAGAAGCTCATGCTCCATTGTTAGTGAATGGAGCACAAGTTTCACCTCTGTGTTGGGGGGTGGAACCTGAAGTAAAACGGAGGGTCACTAGGGAGCCCGGAGCTTCTGGAGGAGACTTTTTGGCAAGTAAAATTTTTTTTTTTTATTTTTTTTTTTTTTTTTGTTGCCCTTTTCCCAACGTCATTTTATACAAACAAAAAAAATAATTAAAGGGTCTAGTTTCGGTGGTTCCAGATGACTATATAATATATATGCTACACTACAGCAGCAACAGCCTCTTGAATAGTGCGTGTGCCCGCAGCGCAGGTCCAGCACTCTTTTTGTGCCGACCATAGCCATCCCCGAATGCATCGTTACAAAGTAGAGTGACATTTAGTCTGGGGAAGACTGTGGGCAGATACACTATAGGGGTATGTTCACACGGCATTTTTTGGGTCTAAAAATCGCATCCAAAATGCGCGTAATAGTCCAAAAAAACCCTCCAAACTCGTTTAGATGGGTTTTGGCTGCAGCAGGAACACACCTAAAATTTAAACTGGGTGTTGCTATCTTTTGGATCAAGAATTGACATGACAATTCTTTGGACGGATCCGAAAGACGCAAGTAAAACACTCATCAGCGATCACTCGTCTGAATGTCGATGCTTGTTTTACATTGCAAACAATGTAAAATCACACTGCTAATTGCTAGATGCGTGTTTGGGTCCGAAAGATGTATTTAAAAACGCATCTAATAACTTATGTTCACACGGTGTGTTCACTCCGTGTGAACATACCCTAGGAGCTACGGCATTCTGACTAGCGAGTAATTCCAAAGCAAGGGGGGGAGGAGGTGGGCTGGGCACTTGCATTATGACTTATCTTCATGCTGGAAGCTTTTAACGTTTTGGTGTCTAGTGCATAAAGTATATAGTTTCAGGAAATAGAACGTTTGCTCTATAGATTCCTATGGCCCTGCTGCAGTGTCCAATAGGATAACTTTAAAGGGGATCTGCCGAGACGAAAGATTCTTACCTTTTCCTTCCCCCAGGCAGAAATTTTAAAAAATCAGCTAGTCAGAAGTGCGGGGGGGAAAAGGGTGGGAGCCGTAGGAGTGGGAAACCAAGGGAGCGTCCAAAATTAATGAAATAATAAACATACAAGATGGATTTCCCAAAACCAAAGACAGGCCCCCAACTGACTGTCAGGAGGAGCCTTAACTGTAAGAGCAATGTAAACAAATACAGAGCTGAAAGAGAGAGAGCGCCACAGCCCGGAAAAGTGCATAAGGGATCGGTGAATGTTACTAAAAAATCAAAATTAACTTGTGGTTCTGTGTACAAAAGACAACAGCTTTTCTACACCCCGCAGCTTGAAAGCTTCTTCATGTTCTTGTCATCAGTAAAGCAGGGGTTAAAACATTTAAACTAGTTTATTCTGTATACACAAGAAAACATATTGCTACCCGGTGCCTTAAAAACTTCTGCAGCTCAGTCTCATCAGATAAGAAGTGTGATCTGCGCAAGCCCGGCCAGCAGACAGCAGCTCTTGTCAGGTCGTATGTAATAGAAGCTTTGAAGTAACCAAGGGCATGTATGGAAGGCTGTAGCTCTCTCAGACTGCAATTTTTGTAATCACATATATTTAGAAAAGTGATTAAAACCCATTTTGGAGGATCCCACGTCAACATTACATCGTGGCAAAACCCCTTTAAGGTATCAAGACAGACGGCACTAACGAAGACCAAAAATGTGATGTGCATGGGGCCTAACTATGATTTTGTCCAGCAAGCTTGTCTCTTTTATCTGGTCTTACTACACTTCTCTGACTATGAACAGTACTATGAACAGTACAGACGTGACAACCAAATCCTAGACCATCGTGTCCTATTGCTGTGGACCTGGACCTTTCTGCCTTTACATTTTATTTCCTTTTGCTCATCTTTACTCGGAACTCCCATTGAAATTAATGGGAAAGTTCCAACTACAAATCTGTTCTCAAAAGTGACGTTCGGGGCTTGTTCTCATGATAGGTGCAGGTTCCAGAGGTGAGACCGGCTCCAATCACACATTAAGGGCCACATGTATGAAATGGTTTTGGTCTAAAACTCACTTTTTTCCACATAGGTTTCTGTGAGGAAAAAAAGTGAGTTTTAGACCAAAACCGTTTCATACATGTGGCCCTAAGTGTGTTAGATTGGAGTACCCCTTTAATAAGTTCCTCTCTGTAAAGATGGAGATCTTCTAGCTGTTAGGACAGATGAGCACCTACAAGCATAAGAAGGATGGGGGTGATAAACATGGAAAGCACAATGATATGATATTTCAAAAGCCTTGGAACACATTGCACCGGATTTATCATGTTGTGTAGATGTTTTATGATCTGATTATACTTTTGCAGTAGTATCTGCAATATCAAACACAAATCTTTCTTTGTGTATGGAATCAGGTGGGCGTATGGAATTTAAGAAGTGCCAGCACTGTCTCACACTGTTTATGACCGGTATTGCTATCCATATATCCTTTATGAAGAAAACATGCACCACTTACTTATAGCAACATGGGGATCTACTGTATGTATGGGGTTAGTACATTAGAAATTCTATAAAATCTTATCCACATCTGTCAGTAATTCATGAAAAAATAGCTCTGTGATGTGGAATGGGTCATCAAAAATTTACCTATTGTTTAACTCATGTTTTTATGTTAAGCGCATTTTTAAAGAATTTTTGGTTATTTTTTTTTTTCAATTTTCCATATCACTTTCAATATTTTTTATTTTTTTTTTTAAGTCTTAAGCCCTGCAGTTTTCACTTTGGCCACTAGGCCTAATAATAGTCTGACATTTCCTGTTCTGTAGATATCTTTTCAGCAGTCTCTTCATTATCAGCACAGGCAGGATTACACTGAAAGGTGACACCAATGTGTATAGATAACACAGGATCCACCAATCATAATAGGAGATAGTCACAGCTCCTGTGCTCACCCTCCCTGCACACTAACTTCTTCCCAGGTCACAGAGCATGCCTAGAAAACTTCCCTATAGATTCAATGGGACTGATCCTGTTCACAGCCTCCTATGACCATAAAGCTGCTGTAAAGCAGCTCAGGCAAGGTGGCCGCCCCCACAATCATATACAGACAATTGAATTGAGAAATCTACAATAAGAAAATAAAAATGGCTAAGAAGAAAAGAATATGGATCAGTGTCTTGTTTGAATTAGAGAAAAAAACGGTGACAGATTCCTTTTAAGGGGCTGTTCACACGGCTTATTTGGCCGCGGATTGGCGCTGTACTACGCGCCGGATTTGCGCTGCAGTACGGCGCCAATCCGTCGCAGTAATTACGGTAATCCACAGCGGGGAGAAAGTGACATGCACATTATCCAGGCGCAATACGCGCCGTGGATAATGCAAGTCTATGGGGCCGGCGGGCCGCGTCCCCGCCCCTTATTCAAGCCAGAATTGCGAGCGCAATCCGGCCCGCAATTACGGCTTGAATAAGCCGTGTGAACCGGGGCTAAGGGGGTATTTCCACCATACACCTTGATGGCATATTGATAGGATACACCTTCAGTGTGTGACAGGTGCGGGTCCCACCTTAAATCTCCCATTGATTTCAACAGGAGATCCGGGTACAGCCAAGAGCTGCGAACCTATCACACATTGATGATGTAGCCTATCGATAGTCCATCAATGTGTATAATGGGACAGCCCCTTTAAACCCATATAGCAAATGGCGCTCCAGATATTCTGTGGAATATCCGCGACTCTGTGGTTTTTGAGTACAATTATTTTTTCTTCTTTTTAAATTAACAAATCCTCAGTGACAAAGGAACTCAAAATTACGAGGCCACGTTCACACAGCATATGTTAAAACATGGTCTGGAACGTGGTTTTTGGCGCAGTTTTGCGCTAAAACTGCTGTCAGTTTTCGGATTTGCCATCGGCCCCGTACAGAATATCTAACATGTTTTAAAATCCGTGTGGTTTTAAAACCGATCGTAAAAAATCCGTGCTAATATAGACTACAGCACGGATTTTTTACTACTGTCTATGGAGCACAGTGTACTGTCGAATTTTCGGCAGATTCTAAATACTGAATCCGCTGAAAATATTGACGGTATTACTGTGCTGTGTGGACATAGCCTGAGGATTTATTGCAGATTTGTTGCTGTAGATTTAGGGCTTGTTCACACAGCGTTTTCACTCCGTGTTAACTACGCTTTTTAGATCCGTCTCTGGGACCAACAGAACAGACCCAGAGACTGATCTAAACAATTAGCGGTGAGCTTATAACTGCAGGCTATGAGGAAGATGCAGCGGCGTTCACATGAGAGATCGCCGCTGTGTGTTTTCCTTCTGCCTGTCGGCTCCGTCTTTCAAAGAAATGACATGCCATACTTTGAAAGACGGAGCCGACAGGCAGGAGGGAAACACGCAGCGGCGATCTCCTCATGTGAACGCCGCTGCGTGTTTCTCATAGACCGCAGTCATAATCTCACCGCAGTCATAATCTCAATTGCTAATCCGTCTCTGGGTCCGTCCTGTCGGTCCCGGAGGCGGATCTAAAAAGTGCCTGTAACACGGAGTGAAAATGCCATGTGAACAAGCCCTTACTTGTGAAGATGATGTAGATTTTCCATAGCAGAAACTCCACAGTATTTCCAACTTGTGTATACATGCCAGTTTAACAGTATGTCAAAAGGCATTATGGGAAAGGGGCTGAGAAGCCCACAGCGCCCTCTGTTGGTTGTAACAAATCCTCAATTTGCTTTTGACCCACCGAGTCTTGAGAAAGCAAAAAGGATTTTTTAGCCAAGCCAGTATCTCTCATCTACAGAGGGCCCTGTGGGCTTCTCAGCCCCTTTCCCATAATGCCTTGTGATATGCAGATGCTAAGTAGAGGGCGAAAAGGCAAAACAAAAACTCTACAAGCCGTTCGTTCGGTGCTCTCCTTAAGGAGAGATCTTCCCTTCCTGAGTTTAACAGTATGTTCACTTTCACAGAGAGCAGCAGTGCCGGGGATGTTCCCCTGAAAATCGTCAGAATAAAATCTTCAGTGTTGTTGTTATAAATTCCCATCCAAAAAATGTGCACCAAGTAGTGAGGATTTTGTTGCGAATTTTACCACAGATTTTTCAACATTGACATCAATGGGAGAAGGAAAAAAAAACGCACTAATACGAACAGGAAAGATTTATTTGTGGATTTTAGAAGGAATCTTTGCCTCTCCCACTAAAGTCAATGTAGGAAAATCTGTGACAAAAAAATTTTGGGTACCGATTTATAGTAAAAGCGCTGTGGATTTTATTCAGTGAAAAGTCTGCAGCGGATCAACGCTAAGTGAAGGTATTCTAAGAAAGATGTTTTTTTCTTTATAGAAAATGTATGGAGCGTCATCCTACCACAATATTTCACTTCTGTTAATTTCATAATCATGGTATATGTGATTAGCTTAAAGGGGTTGTCTCATTACATCGATTCATCTTACCTCAGTCCTGTTTTCTTGGTTTCATTTTGAATTCAGGGGCGTGTTTACTGGCTTCTACTAGACTGCAGTAGAAGCCAGGTCTGCAGCTATAGCAACCAGTGCTGGCAGCCTATCAGGAGAGATCAAACAGGTCTGTAGTTATAGCAACCTGAGGAGCCGATGCAGCCCATACAAGAAGGGATATCTAGGAATAGGTAGGACACTGTTAATGGACATATATTGCAAAGTGACTTGTTTTTGCAAGATCTTTAACATAAAAAGCAATCCTTGTAGTGAGACAACCCCTTTAATAATGCATGAACATCCACAGAACCTGACCATGCAGACAGATACTTGCTCTGGAGATACATGTCCTAATTATTGGGCTACAAGCATATTATATTGTTAAAGGGGATATCTGGTTCCTCTAAAAAATTGATATGAAGTTTCTGGTGGATTAATACTCCCCTTCCTCCTCTGGGTTTTACCGGTCTTCTGTTTTCTTTCCATCACTTCCAAACTGGGACGTCACCGCTGCAGCCGCTGATTGGTGGTCACATACCTCTGCTTACATCACTGTTCAGAGCTGTTAAAGGGTTTTTTGCCACGAGTGCGGAACATGACTGCCACTCACAGCGCCGGCTGGAGAGCTGGACACGCTTGCGCAGTCACTCTCCATTCTATGCTATGGGATTTCCGAGTACACCCGAGCGGTGCGTTCGGCTCTTCTTGTAACTCCCATAGAACAAAATGGAAAGTCATGCGCAAGCGCGACCGACTCTCCTGTCTGCACAGAGAGATTCGAAGGTCCGATCCCGAGATAATAGCGGATCCCAGAGTTGGGACCTGTACCTATCAGACAATGATGGCATATCCTAATAATATACCATCATTGTCCATGGTGGCAAAACCCCTTTAACTACTGAATGGTAATGTAAGGGAAGTGGGATGTGACGTCCGGTTTGGGAGGAGAAGAAAGAAGACAGGGAGACCCAGCGTTGGAACAGAAGCCGACTATGGGCTTTTTTCTTTTAAATGCTCGTTTAAAACTGAAAGTAAATAATTTCCATTAAGATCAATAAAAAATTTGCTGTATTTAATATGCTAATGCAACGCTTATTTTCGGTGGCTGTTTTTTCGCCATAAAAAAAAACTTAGAACATTTTCATTCTTTGGTTGTATTCCACGTGGAAAAAGAATGGAAATTTACTACTAATGTTAAAGGGGTTTTCGCACTGGGCTGTTTCAAGAAATCACAAGCAGTTTACACTCACTCTGTCTCCTTAGGCCATGGGTGTTTCTATAGCAGTGATTTGCCTTAATAAGTACAGGGAAGCTAATCTTTATTAACAAAAGCCTCAGGTGCTGTGAGGACTGAATACAATGGTGTACCTGTACACAAGCTAATCTTGTTACGGATAATTCGTTTTTCTCTGGACTGAGCTGTCCCTCCATGGGGTGAAGTCACTTCCTGCTCTATGATCTAATTATATAGTAGAGTTATGGATGGGTTTGCATGTAAGCATAGAAACCTGTGTGCACTCAGAGCACATAAAATGGCTCTTATCTCATGACTAAAGTAAAATCAACAAAGCAATATATTTAGAAAAAGTCTTCAATTAACAGTCCCTTAATGTTGAAAGCTAATCTTTGTAGTGAGAAAAACCCTTTGGGGATGGTTAAAAATCTTGTGGAAAATGTACCCCAAAAAATTTAATAGTGGTTTTTAATGCAGATCCATGTCCAGAACCACAAAAATTATTAATGGGACTCATTTCTGACTGTAAACCCAGGTTTATAGCAGGAACCTTCTAACGCTGAAGTATGGAAGTCTGAACAGACACCTAGAGAGGTAGCATGTAGCATAGGTTCCCACCTGAATTGGGGTCACATTGCTGTGGTAGGTGGGCATTTACAGTTTTGATCATAAATGTACACTAAGAACCTCAAATTTTTTCAAATATTTCATATTAGCAGAAATGCTGTTCCAAAAACTCTTATGTACTCTTTGACTGTATTTTAGTGTTTCTAGAGTGCTACTGATATTGGATTGTGTTTGCATAACTTTTGCTGCCACACCAGTGTGCACCTATACATTTATTCTTCAAAAAGGATGTGCTAACCAGATTTTGTATTTTGACTGTAAACCATGAGTATGAAAAATTACCATAAATCCACCTGCAACTTGTGAAATACTCATTGGAAACCACGTCGTCCAATGCGGTCTTCAACCGCAGAATCCGACGAGTTAAATTACTTGTCATGCGGACATACTCTAAGGGTTTGTTCACGTGGAGTATTTCGACACATATTTCAATGTGGGATTTGCACAGAAATACGTGCCAAAATACAGTTTTAAAACTATGCCTATGTAAAAATAACTATTGCCCTATGAAAATATTCTATTGCCTTTTGTATTTCTGGGCGCGTACTGTAGGCTCGTGAAAAAAGTGACCTGTCATTACGTGCCGCGAAATCCAAATGTATACGAGGCGGAGATCTGCCTCTGTAGACTGTGCGGCGTTTACAGGCTTGTAAGTGCAAACTACGGCATTTGAAGTGTGCAAATGTGCACACCATAATTATGCCATCTGAACAAAGCCCAAGAGTTAGACACTATTGATAAATTTGCCCCAAGTTTTATTGGCCTTTTTTCGGTGCTTTTTTTTTTTGAGGGGGTGGGGGGCGGTTTAGAGAGTGCCTTTGCTCTCATTGCGAAGGATCACATGATTTGTAATGCTGGAAACCACATACACCGCATTTTCACCGCTTACTCCGCGCGTGAGTGCGAATGTTGCAAAGGGAATTAAAAAAAAACTGTTCAATAATCTGCAGTGTTTCCACAGCAAGATCCGCCTCAATAGAATGTAACTGCTGATTTGTTGCAGATTTCAATTTCCCTGTTAACGTCAATGGGGAAAATTTGCAACATAAATTGACAGTGTCAGGATTTAAAACCTGCACTTTAGATTAATTTCCAAGTGGATTCTGGGTTTTTTTTTTTGTTTTTTTTTTTTACACAGTGGATCAATAAAAATTTCGTAAACTCTCATTCACTTTCCTGCTACAGTAACACACCACAAATTTTCCACATGTATATTTGGCCTGTGTGAACATGCCCCATACATGCCAACTCTCCCGTTTTTGGCGGGGGGGTCCCGCTATTTGGGGTCCCCCCCCCCCGCTCTCCCGGGGAAGTTGGCATTCCTCCCGCCGCCAGCAGGGGGTTCTTTAAATTACCCTTTAAATTACCCTTTAAGCTACTCTTGCGCCGCTCCTGCAGGCGGGTGAAGCGGCCGCAGCGTCCGCTCACCCGCCCGCTGTGCAGGGAGGAGGCAGGAGGGATCGCTCCCTCCTCCCTTCTCCCCCTGTATGTCCGGCGCCTGTGCGCGCCGTACATACAGGTCAGCGGCGCAGGGGAAGTGACGCGCGGCTGCACTCACTCCCCTGCGTCGCTGAGGAGATCGGCCGGGAGGTGTCCGGAGCTGCAGGAGCCTGGTCAGGTGAGTGGATTTTATTATTTTATTTTTATTAACTACATGGGGGGGCTCTACCTGGCTTCTAAAGGGGCAACTGCCTGGCTACTAAAGGGGGGAACAGTGGCTACTAAAGGGGGCACAGTGGCTACTAAAGGGGGCACTACCTGGCTACTAAAGGGGACAACTACCTGGCTACTAAAGGGGGCACAGTGGCTACTAAAGGGGGCATCTACCTGGCTACTAAAGGGGGGCACTACCTGGCTACTAAAGGGGGCACTACCAGGCTACTAAAGGGGGCACAGTGGCTACTAAAGGGGGCATCTACCTGGCTACTAAAGGGGGCAATACCTGGCTACTAAAGGGGGCCTTGGCTAATAAAGGGGGCCCTAACTGGCTACAAAAGGGGGGGGCATCTACCTGGCTACTATAGGGGGCATCTACCTGGCTACTAATGGGGGCACTACCTGGCTACTAAAGGGGGCCACTACCTGACTACTAAAGAAGGCCACTACCTGACTACTAAAGGGGGCACTACTGACTACTAAAGGGGCACTACCTGGCTACTAAAGGGGGCACTACTGCTACTAAAGGGGGCACTACCCTGGCTCTAAAGGGGGCACTACCTGGCTTCTAAAGGGGGCAACTACCTACCTGGCTACTAAAGGGGGCAACTACCTTCCTGGCTACTAAAGGGGGCAACTACCTAACTACTAAAGGGGGCAACTACCTGGCTACTAAAGGGGGCAACTACCTGGCTACTAAAAGGGGCAACTACCTGGCTACTAAAGGGGGCAACTACCTGACTACTAAAGGGGGCAACTACCTGACTGCTAAAGGGGGCAATACCTGGCTAACAAAAGGGGCAATACCTGGCTAACAAAGGGGGCATCTACCTGGCTAACAAAGGGGGGCATCTACCTGGCTACAGAGGGGGCATCTACCTGCCTGTAAGGGGCACTACCCGGTTATGGGGCGCTACTACCTGGCTATAAGGGCATCTACCTGGCTTTCTTCCAAAGCCATTATGCAGTGAGGTGGAGTGGGTGTGGCTTTTTGAAGGGGCGTGGCACACAAAAGATGGGCGTGTCCATGCAATTTTTTGCCGTGGTGCGCTGCGCGCCACCCTCTTTGATCTCCTACTTTTCCATATTCAAAAGTTGCCAACTATGACATACCCTTATGAAATGAGCTGACACGGGCAGACAGCTGCCCACACGCCTCAGATCTCCATGCCCAATGCCAAGCATTGGCTGAAGTGATGTGGGCACTGGGGCCGGTTCTCTGGCAGGGCGACTCCCCAGTCTGAAATGTTATGAAGGACAGAATATGATTGTTGTGCTGCGTATGACATACTGCACAGCTGGATATTTCCGGTCAAGCAATGGGTATGTTTACAAGTTTATGTGTGAGATTTATTAAAATTGGTGCATGTGAAGTGTGGGGGAGTTGCCCATAGCAACCAATTGCCAACCATATTATCATGCAGCTGACTGGTTGCTATGGGTAACGCCTGTTGTCACGTGGACGCCTTTTTTTTATATAAATCACGTAGCCCATAGCAACCAATCAGATCGCTTCTCTCATCTTGTAACCAATAACGCGAAAATGAAACCTGGGATCTGATTGGTGGACTGGCTCTCAAGCTGGACGCTGATTGGCTCCTCCGTGCTGCGCTTTTCCTCACCGCAGACGCACCATGGCGGACAGCACAGTGCATATGCTGTTGGTATGAACGCTCTCCTGTGCGGTGTGTGGAGCCGTGTGCGGCTCTAGCTCCCCCTACCTTCCCCTCATGCCCCGGGGAGGAGCAGTGAGGAGAGGCGGGCACTGTATAGCAACAGACACCGCCCGGAAACGACCAAGGAAGACCTGAGGTGAAATCCTGAGATTCCCTGACACCGGGCGCCCAGGAACAAGCGGCTCCTCCCGGCAGCAGAGGCCCCGGCCGTCACCTCCTCGTCCTCAGGCCCTGGTTTAGCGCTGACGCCCGGGTGTACATGACATAGCGCGCCTCTGCTGACCCTGTCACCCGGCAGTGACCCGCGGGTGTACAATGATGTCTGCCTCCAAGAGCCTGCAGCAGTGGTGCGCCCACCAGTGTGACGGCTACCCCGGCGTCCGCATCTCTGACCTCAGCTCGTCTTTCCGGGATGGATTGGCTTTTTGCGCCCTCATCCACCGTCACCGACCTGACCTCATGTAAGTACCGCCCGGGCCCAAGAGCTGACAATCTATCAGAGGTGGTGATCCCTATCGAGCAGGAGCCCTCATCTGTAGCCTGGAGAACTTCCCTGAGGGTCACAGCTGCGCCTGCTCCTCCTGGGGGGAAGTTGGGGAAATTTGTTAGATGTCATTAGAAGTGATTGTAGGTCATCGGTGTAATTCTAGCGTCAGGAATGTGTGTGATCTCCCATAGAGATCTGCATGTATAACGGGGAACGCTGCGGGGTCAGCGTGTGATGGATCCAGGACCACGGGTAAGTGACCGCCAAGGTCACCCCTTCATCCTGGGCAGGAGGCAGGGAGTGGGCTGAATCTTCCATAGAGCAGGCGCTATGTGCCTTATTACCCTAGGACACCAGAATCCCTTGTCCCAGTCCAGGACGGACCCCACTGACTACTTCAGGGGCTCTTGGGTTTATCGTCATGGTGTCCGTCACTAAGGAAGACACAATAGCGCTTGGAGCCACTTTGGTTTGTCTGCCATGTTTTTATATTTTAATGGAATCTGCGATTCAGATGTGGATGTTCACACGGCTGGTTTCAGAGTGTTAGGGCTTGTCCCCACGGCAAGTTATTGGGCGGTTTTTAGAAACCATCTAAAAACTGACAAGCAACGCTCCACCATAGACTTCAATAGAAAATCCGTGCAGCAGTCCCCACTGCACGGATTTTCCACTGGACGGTTTTTGACACCGCCGGCGGTCCGAAAAACACCGAACATGTTCATTCTTCCACCGGGTTTTTGGGCAGAACATGAACATGTGGGTGTGAAGGGGGCGGCTTGAATCTGCAAACCGCAGAGAAAAGCCGCCCCCCTGCACTCCAAAAACAGACCAAATACTGGTCGGAAAATCCGACTGGTATTTGTCTTTGCCGTGTGAACGCACCATTTCTTTACCCAAAACGGCATAGAAAACGCCTCCAGTTCATTTTCATTGATTTTTATGTAGTTCACACCTGACAAGGTTTATGAGTGCTTCTTTGTGCACTGAAAAAGAAGCGTCATGGCAAATTCTGAAGCGTTTTCAATGCTGAAAATTCTCATAGGAGTCAATGGAGAGCTTAAAAACCTGTGTGTGGCTTCTGGCGCAGGTTTTGCCCTGGCTACTAATGTGTATGGGTGTTTCAGAAAGAAAACAGTCTTGGAAAACCTCATCTTGTCTGAAAAGTGCTGCATTTAGGCTAGAGCTACACTGCATCGGACAAAAAACAGCTGAAAGTCGGTTGTTGTTCCCCCCCCCCGATGCACGACAGCGGTAGGGCTTGTTCACACGGAGTTTTGACTCCGTATTAACATCCGCTTTGTAGATGCGTCTCAGGGACCGACAGGACAGACCCAGAGACGGATCTAACAATTAGCAGTGTGTTTAACACTGCCAGCAATGACAGACACGCAGCGGCGTTCACACGAGAGATCGCCGCTGCGTGTTTGCCCTGCGCCTGTCAGGTCCTCTTTACGGACCCGATCAAAGAAATAACATGCAATTCTTTGATCGCATCCGCAAGACGGACCAGACAGGCGCAGGGCAAACACACAGCGGGTCCGTCCTGGCGGTCCCCGAGACGCATCTACAAAGCGGATGTAGATGCGTGTGAACAGGCCCGTATTTGTCACGTTTCGTTGTGCTTCTTGTTTTTTTGACGTCTCCCGTGCAATCGGATTGTATGGGAAGATGCTGAAAAAAAAAACCTAAAAAAAACCCCCCCAAAACTAAAAGCAGCGGTGTATTATACAATATGTTGCATAATACGCTGGCACCAAAAGACGATCGGAGAAAAGACGAGCTGTGGAGGCTGCAGCTCGTTTTTTCTTTTTTCCTTTATGGGGCTGCCTGAACAATCACGTTTTTGTAGTTTTTTTTTAAAATCCTGAAAGCGCCAAAAATACGATTGTATTGCTATGCAGTGGAGACATAGCCTAAAACGGGGTTTTGATGCTGAGGGTTTGTCAACAGACGGTCAACCATCTCTGTAGACATCAATACAAAAAAAAATCTACAGTGCACGTTTTTTTACGGTGTCTCGAGAAACTCAGAACATGCACAATTTTCTGCCCGGGTTTCAGGCAGAAGCTCGGCTATTGAATGGTGGAGGGTGGCGGGTGAATCCACAAACTGCAGATAGAAACATCCCCCCTCCCCCAAATCATGCAAAAGACGCTAAAATACCAGCTGCCGTGCGGCCGTAGCCTGATTTGGATGCTAAAAATTCATTGTCCAAATCAGCCATGTGAACTTCCCCTAAGGTCGGGTTCACACAGCGCATAGTGGTGCACACCTGTGTGTGCCACTATACATCTGCTGTTGAGAGTCCATGCTGGCCAGCGTATACTTTCAACAGCACTCCCATGTCACTTCTTTGTAAGGGCATGTACTGTGCGCAGGGGAGTCCATTGGAAAATCAAAGCACTCACTGAGTCAGCATTGCACACAATTACGCACCGAAGTCTGCCCTACAAATATACAGTCTGAACATACTCTAAGGCTATGTTCACACGGGGTAATTTCAGCGCGCATATTGCATCGTATTTGCACTCTAATACTAGCGAGATGCGCTCCGAAATGCCGGTAATCCATAGCTCTCATAGAGAACTATGGATTACGCCTCCTCTGCCCGCTCGTACAGTACGATCATATTGTACGTGCGGGGAGATAAGTGACATGTTAATTACTTGAGGTGAATACGCGCCGCGAGTAATGCATGTCAATGGGGCCGGCGGGCTGCCGCTCCCCCCGCGCCGCACGATTACGTGCTGATCAGCACGACTCTCAAATCACCCGGTGTAATTGCGGCCGTACTGTACGTGCCGCAATTACGCCGTGTGAGCATAGCCTAAGGCTTGGTTCACACTCTGTGCTTCATACGTCAAAACATGTACATTATAACGTATACACTAAAGGTGTCTAGGTGCGGGCTCTGCACTTTATTGTTGGTGTGATACCCGCACGAAAAAATCACAGAAAAAATTCCTCAGAATCTAATTTGTATCTATAGTTTACACCACCAGCCGCAGGTAAAACCCCCGCTTACAAACCCAAATTACATCCTAGTGGTTAGATATAAATCATACATATCACTAAGAGCAAACAGTATACAGGTTATACACATCTACATCCCATCTTGGTGGTCAAACAATAAGACGTTCTAGTATATCAACTTCTTCCCATTAGGCCAAATATATCCCTGGGAGAATCCAATAAAGGGATACCCTATAAAACACAGAGAACCATCATTTCAAAGAGATAGATCAATATAGATGTATTCAAGAATATAAAAAGTTCGGGAACAAGAAATATTTTTTACGATCCCTAAGATAATTAATCCTGTGGCTATTCTGCCAGATCAGTTTACCCTTATGAGCTACAGGATATCAAAGATACATTAAATATGTATAAATAGAGTATTCAAAATAAAACACCAAAATATAGAAGTTCGTTAAACCTTTGCTGTATCGTTTTCATTATAAAGGTCCCCTCTGTTTCCTTACAAAGTAATTTTTGTATCAAGATTTCCCTTTTTCAATGTCGAGTTTATCTTCTCCATACACAGGAACATCAGGGCCGAGGAATCTCCCTCATGCTCCATCCAGATATGCCCGGCAGAGGGGTGTCAAAGTCTATGTCGCACATCCCCTAAGTGTTTTACCAATGCGGATTTTTAATTGTCTGGTCGTACTTGCCTATATATTGTTTGCCACAGCTACAATTACAGAGATAAAACAACTCCCTGGGTACAGCAATTCATAAAATCTCGAATCGCATAGGTTTCCCTGTCACCGCACTCCTTAAACTCCTTGGTCTGACAGATATATCTTGCAAAATGTACATCTTCCACATTTTAAACATTCCCAACGGTTACGTTCTAACCATGTACTGTTGGTTTTGGTGACATATAATGGCTGTGAATCCGCCTATCCCTCAATGACCTTCCTCTTCTATATGTCACTTGAGGAGTTTTAGAGAGACAATCAGCTAGATTTTTTGTCACAATGCAATATACCCCAATATCTCCGCAATATCTTCATTACCTCATTATTTCGGTTGTCATATGTGCCTATTATCCTAAACTTAGTTTCCTCATCTCTTGGTCCCCTCGGGTTCAATAGATGGTTCCTGTCACTCCTAAGTGCTTCTTAAATGCAGGCTTCAATACTGATGGAGGGATATCCCCTTTCCAGGAACCTATCCTTGAGGTCATTTGCCTGTTGGTAAAAATCTTATTCTGGAGCAGTTTCTACGTATACGTAGGTATTGACCTTTGGGTATACCTTTTTTTTGCTTTCCAGGGTGATATGAATCCACCGCAGGAGGCTTTTAGTAGCCGTTTCCTTGCGATGAGTCCAGGTTTGTATATAACCCAAATCACCCCTGAAGATCCTAAGATCCAGAAAAGCTATTTCCGACATATGAATCTCAAATGAAAATTTTAAAAACCCCAAATTTCTCATTAGTGTTCAATACCTGGATAAATTCTCTAAACGACGCCTCCGTGCCCTGCCACAGCACAAAGACGTCATCTATGAATCTGCCCCTTGGAATGAGGGGGAGACAATTTGAAAAACATAATAAAATGGTTCTTGAACTGTTGGAATTTATTCTCACCCATAACTTTTTTCCTCTTCGGACCCAGGATGTAACCCCCAGCTCAGGGGTACCGCCATGGGAAGCCCATGCGCTCCCACGTATGCGAATTTGTTCCTGGGCTGGTGGGAGAGGGCCCTGGTGTTCGGAGAGGAAATGGAGGGGTTCACCAATAAAATTCTTTACTGGGGCAGATTTATAGATGTATATATGGAAGATGTATATTTTGCAAGTATATCTGCCAGACCAAGGAGTTTAAGAGTTCGGTGACAGGGAAGACCTATGCGATTCGAGATTTTATGAATTGCTGTACCCAGGGAGTTGTTTATCTCTGTAATTGTAGCTGTGGCAAACAATATATAGGTAAAACGACCAGACAGTTAAAAATCCGCATTGGTGAACACTTAGGGGATGTGCGACATAGACGTGACACCCCTCTTGCCAGGCATATCTGGATGGAACATGAGGGAGATTATATTGATCTATCTCTTTGAAATGATGGTTCTCTGTGTTTTATTGGGTATCCCTTTATTGGATTCTCCCAGGGATATATTTGGCCTAATGGGAAGAAGTTGATATACTAGAACGTCTTATTGTTTGACCACCAAGATGGGATGTAGATGTGTATAACCTGTATACTGTTTGCTCTTAGTGATATGTATGATTTATATCTAACCATTTGGATGTAATTTGGGTTTGTAAGCGGGGTTTCACCTGCGGCTGGTGGTGTATCTCATCTCCCTATCTAACACCCTGGAGAACGCGTGCGTAGATGATCCTGGCAAGTAATGATGCCGGCGCATGCGCAGTGGAAATGTGACGCCGTTGTTCGGCGCAGTTGGGGCGGTGCTGGTTGTCATGGTACCGCTCCCCGCCAACGCACGCGCAGTAGTAATCTCAAGACGCCGGGAAATCGGCGTGTGCGCGCCTGGACGGCGCCGGTTGTCATGACGCCGTCCGATGCATGCGCAGCAGCATTGTGAAGACGCCGAGTGGTGAGTACACCTGGAGGCGGCAAATAGTGGTAACTTATTTAAGACGGGATATAGGACATGGAGATATCATCTTATCAAGGAGACTACTATCTTGAGTCAGTGTGATGTCCCCTAGGAGATCCTCCTGATGAACCCCATAATATGGAGGGGGGAAACGCGTCGAGGATAAGGTTTGATGTATCTTGAAATGATGCTGGATAAATGCATCTTATGTTCCCTACACGGACGATAGATATAGACATTTACCCTATGATTAAAAGAAAAATTGCAGTATTCATATCAGTGGACTGTGAGCCTTTGAGTATCTGACATGGGATTTTATATGAATAATGATAACTGTGTTTAGGATTTTGATTTGATATATCGTTAAACACTGTACAGAGATATATTTATGCTAATATTTCTGGTGTTTGATAGGGACACAAAGTGATTTAATAGGGTGAGCCTACAAAGACTAGGCCGTCCTTATCGGGACGATTACTTGGTCTATTTGTGGATAAGTGTAGGGAAAGTAGATAGGGACAGTGTGTTTATATAATGATTTAGATAGATTTTGGATTAGAAATTGTATTTTTATGGGTATACATTAAAAGTTATATTTTAGAGTTGTGATACCCGCACCAAAGAATTGACAATGTCGTCATACTTCTACATAATACTCCTACATAATACTCCTACTCTGAGCAATGACGCTGATGACGGGTATAGTGTAAAACATTTAAAATAAAGCACCATACACTCGGTTTTGATGCCGATTCTGAGCGCGGAATCCAAACCCGCGCTGTGAACTCCCGATGGGGGTGGTTCTGTTGCGGCGATTACCTTATCGGCTGCATATTCCCAGCTCTTCTGATTTCACTGAAATCAGAGCAGGGGATCTTATCTCTAGTGCAGAGAGCTTCAGAGCTCAACGGAAGCAAGTTATTACTCTCCTTTTGTTTGTTAGAGGTAACACACTCAGTGCTCAAGCTGCTGGCAGTACTGTGTGCTGTCCTGTATGCCGCAGAGAGAGAAGGTTCGAGCAGGTCGGTAACCAGAGACCCCTGTGTGCACTCAGAGCAGATAAAATCTCTCCTCTCCTCAACAAAACAATATATTTGGAAAAAGTCCTACATGTTGAAAGCTAATCTTTGTAGTGAGACAACCTCTTTAAAGGGGTTGTCTCACTACATCGATTCATCTTACTTCAGTCCTGTTTTCTCAGTTTCATTTTTAAATTCAGGGGCGTGTTTACTGACTTTACAGCCTCTACTGTCCTGCAATAATGAGCTGCTGAAGACACCAGGTCTGTAGCTATAGCAACCAGCACTGGCAGCCTATCAGGAGAGATGGAACAGGTCTGTAGCTATAGTGACCTGAGGAGCTGATGCAGCCCATACAAGAGGGGATATCTAGGAATAGGTAGGACACTGGTAATAGACACATATTGCAAAGTGACTTGTTTGTGCAAGATCAAACTGCGGCCCTCCAGCTGTTGGAAAACTACAACTCCCATCATGCCCCACTGTTATAGATTATATAAATGCATCATGGGAGTTGTAGTTTCCCAACAGCTGGAGGGCCGCAGTTTGACACGTGTGTTGTAGTGAGACAACCCCTTTAAGTATCAGCTTGGTCTCACTAGGCCTTGATCAGGTGGCATCTGATAAAAGGAAAAATGCCAGTATGGAAGATGGCATGTGACCTGATGAGGGACAAATGAGACCGAAAAATTACCCATTACATCTGAAAGCTGGCACTTCACCTCTGTTCCTGTATACAGTGAGAGTCTCTTTACCTTGTACAAATAGTAAAAAGCAAATGTAACATTATCAGTGATTCATTATCTAGAATGTGCGCTGTGGCTTTCTCAGTACATGTGCTTGGATCAATACCTTCCTGCTGAGCACCCAGCACAATCTCCAAGGTGGGCAGAACCATTTATTGTATCACCAAAGACACTTATCACGTATTTACTGGATTGGTGATACTTGTCTGATGGCTGAGCTGAGCCCCTACTGATTGCTAAAACATGACCCCCCCCCCCAGCCCCTCATCCTTCCTCACTGTTCGTGTGCAGCAAGGAACGCTTTAAATGGAGCCTGGTTAAACATGTGCGCTGCGGCTCTGTTAGACGCGTGAGACCTACGGAGATAACCGAGTGCTGTACTTGGTTATCTTCGTCAGTCCTATAGACTTTGAATGGAGCAGCAGTGCGCATGCTTGTCCGCTGCTTCAATGAAAGATTTTCTAGTGCATTGAAGAAGGAAGGGTGTGTGTGGGGGGTTGGGGGGGGGGACGGTCCCAGTAATCAGACATTCAATACCTATCCTGTGAATTCATGATGAATGTCTTTGGTGGCACAACCTCTTTAAAGGGGTGGTCCTGCTACATGAAATTCTCGTTGTGAAGATCAGTCCTGAATTTGAATGAGGAGGGTGGTGCTAGTGCCGTCCTCTTCATTCATTTCTATGGGAGTTTCAAGTTCTATGGCTGTCCTTGTGTGTGTGCTCAGGTTTGCCTTTTAAAGAGGTAGTCGTCTTCGGCAAATCCTCTTTGCCGGCCACTCATTGCAAGCTGCAATCCTGCTCTGCTAGCTGTCCTCCTCATTCATTTCTATGGAAGTTCCAAGTATACCTGAACGCACACACTCAGCTATACTGGGAACTCTTATAGATGTGAATGAGGAGTATGCTGCTAGCGCCGGCCTCCTCTTTCTCCTACAAGGCCGGATTGCAGCTAGCAACGAGCAGCCGGCAAAGAAGATTTGCCGAAGTGGGACTATCCCTTTAAGGAGTCTAGGAGAGTTGGGTGACAACCTGTGGGAGCAGGTAAATTGTCCTCTAGGTTTGAATGCTGAACAAGAAGATGCCTCTGTGTCTCCTCACCTGCATCTAGACATGAGTCTTCTTACATTGCACTTACAGGGGATGAGTCGCTGCTGTGATTCACGCTCATGTGTTGCTGGGAGTTGGTCACTCGTACGTGTGTCTGTAGTGAGCGCCCACATTAACCATGTGTCATGCTCTACATTTTGCTGTGTTACCAGTTATTGCTCATCTCTCCTTGTTACACTGTAGATTCTGGTTTCACTCAGACACGTATTTTGATTCTATCTAATAAGGAAACAATAGTTGGAATATTTCAGTAATTTTAGGGGCTCGGCGCAAGTTCAGTGTCTCCTTTTTGGCAGAAAAGTCACAAGCAACGTTTTGATTAATGTTGCTGGAAGAGGAAGCTGCTCAGTTCAATTTTTTTGTTTTGTAACCCTATCCCTATTGTTAACAATAGGCCTTAGGCCTAGGGCTATGATTAGTGTTATGGAGAGGGTTACAGAAAAAAATTGGGTTCGGGACATCCTAACCTAAACCATAATTTTCTACAAGTTCGGTTGAACCTCTGTGAAACTGAACAGGGCCTTATTTGAGCAACAGTAGTCATAAGGTTGCTTGTGACTTCTCTGCCCACATGGAAACACTGAACTTCAGTGACCACCAGGCTTCTTGTTGCTCCTTCATTGGTGTCCATTGTATGTTCACATGGGGTAATTTCGGCGCACATTACGCTCTAACACGGGCGAGATACGCGCCGAGATGATGGTAATCCACAGTTCTCATAGAGATACTATGGATTACGCCTCCTCTCCCTGCTCGTACACTACGGTCGTATTGTACGCTCCGGGGAGATAAGTGACATGTCAATTATTCGCGGCGAATACGCGCCACGAGTAATGACTGTCAATGGGACCGTACGTGCCGCAGTACATAGTGTGAACAAGTGGCCGCCCAATGTCACTGCCAGGTTCTGTAGGTTACCGCTATGTCATGGAGAGCAGGAGAGATGACGGCCGTTATTTCCCTTCTTGTTCCTAAAACATAGGGCTGTTCGAGGGGGAACCGCAAGTCATAACAAATGTCGCACAAGAGGGATGGAGCGAGGTAAGGGCCAGAATGACGCTGAAATGGCCAGTTAACCCCTTAAAAGCCCTAACCTCAATCCAAAACCCAGTTTAGGGTTCCAATTGACATGGACCCGGATCTGTTTGTGATTGTCACATTTCTTTGGGCAATAAGAAACTTCAGACAATAATATCTATATATTTTTTTTCCCAACATGTTTTACCCCTAAAATTTAACAGTTTATTATTGCTTAAAATGTACGTGTCCCTACTGAATAGTTTATACTACATCACAAAGGCTCATAGCTGTCTGTTATACATCTCGCTCTACTCCAGCCTCCTACATGCTATAGTTCTCTGCTACTAGCTCTTCTTCAAGTAACCTCATGTTTCATTGATAGGGGTTACAGGGCTGTGGTGAGGGGGAGCCCCCCCCCCCCGGGGGTTTTTGTTTGTTTTTTTTTTTTTTTTTTTTTAAAATAGCCCTATTTTTCATTTTCCCATTGTTTCCAATGAGAATCAACCCTGCATTACACACCATAGACTGAGTTATGGATTTAGAATTTGTGATGTATAAGAAGTAGATCTGACATCACTTAATTGACTTGGAATCAAGTCTGATTTAATGTTAGGTTCTGAGACAGGGATTAGCCCCATTGAAATGTCGCTCATCCACATCCAATGTTGTAGTTAAAATAACATTACAAAGGGAAAATCTAAATTCACAGCAGATTTTTTGATATTTGAAAAATCCATTGTGTAAAGAAACACCTACAATCCCTCCTGAGCTGCAACCAGAACTCACCATTACTTCATTTCAGCCTCATCCAGGGTCAAGTGTGGACATTGGTTGATGCAGCACATTAAATCTATTCCTTCTAAGGCTCCGTTTAGACAAATTGGGCTTGGTATGGATTACCACACAGTATTTGCGGTGCCCCCCATGAAAACAAATCTGCCCCCAAACTAAGTAGCAGGCGTTGTCTTTATGCAGATTACACACAGAGAAGTTGAGGATTAGCCCCTTTGCATGACAATCGGGCTTGTCCTTATGTGGACCTGTGCCTCCTAAACTGCAAATCCGCAACAGAAATCTGAGGGCCATCCTTGAATTTCTGCCAGCAGATCCTCCCAGAAGTAGACGTCAGATTTAATCTGACGTATGGGAACATAAGCTTAGAATTTGTAGCCAAGAAGAAGGATATCTTTATAATAAGTTAAAGGGATTTTCCAGGACTTCCTTTTGTTCCAGCGCACAACCCAGAGGATGGTCGTCTTTTAGCTTTAGTAATTGGTTGCAGTAGAGATGAAGGTCAAGTGCCCTCTGCCCACTTTGCTCACAGTTCAGATCACATGACATACCAGTTTCATGTGATTCATGTGGCTTTTCTCCTTCAATGTACTTGTCATTAGCACTGGCATTACATACAGGAGCAGGTGCAGAGCAGCCCAGATTACAAATGGGAACTGTAGGACAGGGGTATTTCACACATCTCCCAAACCGGAAGTCATCCCAAATACCTTTGGGAATGATTAACTCCTGGAGAGCCCTTCCAAAACGAAATAGACTAAAAAAAAATTTACTTGTGAGACATATATATATATATATATATATATATATATATATATATATATATATAATATATATACGGTATATATATATATATATTTATTTATTATTGGCAGAATTACCCAGCTTTGCACAGGGCTGTTCAGTTTAAAAGTTAGCGTCACCAGTGTATAAGCAATGGGCACTGTTCACTGAGAGTCCTGATCTTTTGCAAATATTTCAGTCCTAGAGAGCTGAAACCTGCTCTAAATCAGGTTGTTCCAGTTGAATGGATCTGCTTAAAAAACCACGCATCTTGAGATTTATATATTTAATATATTATATATATATATATATATATATTACTCATTTTGATGCCATAAAAGTCGGAACCATTTTTAAGTCCGTTTGCGGCTCTGATTCTGTAAATGACACCCGTTTTCCCCTATCAGCTCTAGTTATGGAGATCCGGTATTACCACCTTACCAGTTAATGCTGCTGAAAGGAGTGGTCACTCAGTATTGTACTAAAGAAATGTTGTAAATTCATGTGAAACAGAAAAGATAGACATTTAAAGAACACAAGGAAACAAAAACATGAATATGCAATTATATATGTATAAATAAAATGTGTGCATATAGATAGATAAAATATCTCTAAATCTAGCCACAGCAGCTGCCGTGGGGTCTCCCCAAGTTGAATAGCATCGTACCTCACTGTAGTACATAGCACTGCCTAGAAATGTTGACCTTATTCTGGGTATCTGAGCGCTGCTGAGTCCGGCAATCCCCTCCATGTTGTTCTGGCGGCTCTAGTTTCTGAGATGTTGATTACATGATTCTACATTGTTCTTGTGATTGGTTATAAATCTGTAGAGCAGAGGAATAGAATTGGATTTGCTCCTGCACATTCGTGTTTTTGTTTGCATGTGTTCTTTAGGTGTCTATCTTTTCTGTTTCACATGAATTTCTTTAGTACAATACTGAGTGACCACTACTTTCAGCAGCATAACCTGGTAAAGTGGCAATGCCGGATCTCCATAACTAGAGCTGATAGGGGAAAACGGGTGTCATTTTCAGAATTGGCACCGCAAACGGTTCCAACTTTTAAGGCATCACAATGAGTGTTCCCCAGTGTTATTAGTTGGAGCCATCTGCTAGCTAGGACTGCTCTGATGTATGGCTGCTTTTTCCGCTTCCTGCCATTAGGTGCAGGTTTTTTTGGTGGGACCTGTAGGAGGCTGGTTCTTCATGTTTCTTTCACCTTTCAGACTGACCTAACAGCGGAGGCAGCAGGTTGGCTTCAGAACAGCGTCAGCACTGGGCTCAGCACTGGTCCCTGCTGATGGCTCAGTATAAGATTTAAAATGTGTATAGGTGTGTGTGCCTGAAGCCAATTCAGTTTTGTGTAGAAATCTGCAGGAGATTGACTATAAAGCTTGTAGACTTGTTATTGTGACCTGTGATTTTTGGGGATGACGGGACCAAGCCAATCCAATGTTTTTTTGGGCTACCGCCCTCTGCAGACCTGCATACTTGTTATATTAGACTAGGACGCTTGAAAGTATGGCTCAGTGCTATTGCTGCCGATCTATATAAGAGGATTTTGTATGTTGCTGGGCATAAGAAGTAAAATCTCCCGGCTGTAGGAGTCCTTCATGTTTTGGCTGGAGGTTGAGCCGTGTACTGTGACCTAGTGACCGCTCGGATTCATCCTACACGTATGTGTAACTCTTTTCTTCTCTCATTTCTTCCTCAGAGACTTTGATTCACTATCAAAAGAGAACGTCTTTGAGAACAATCGGCTGGTGAGTTGTGGGCTGAGCATGGAGGTTGGTGGCAATGAATGGTGAAGTGTCTTATCCCGGCACGTGGCTGCTGTAACACACATTTCTATTCTCTCTGGTTTTGGTATTACATTATTTTTTTTTTTCGTTTCCTCACATAAGGTTTTTGAATGTTCAGTTTATTTAAAAATGAACTAAGATACTGATTCCCAATTAGAAAAAAAATGCCCTCCTTCCTTATCAACTGCGCTCCAGCCTTGGCTCTGCAGAGTCTCTCCCCAGTCTTCTGTTTTGTTCCTGTCTTCAGCTGATGCCAATCAGCGGCTGCAGTGATCGCGTGACGCTGTCTGATGTCACCATTCAAACGTGAACGGTGATGTAAGCAAATGAACATGACCGCTGCAGCGACGGCATCCAATTCAGTCAGACGGGAAGAAAACGGAAGACTTAGGGGATGTTCACACAGCATTCTGCAGTGCATACTGTATGCACCGTAATACGCTGGGTATTTTAGAAGTACATGCTGGTGAGTGTGTACTTCCAAAGCGCAGGGGGGGGCCGCACAGAGGAGAAGTGACAGGTCACCTCCTTCTCCCGGCGAACAATACGGGTGCATTGTACACTGGGGGAGACGCGCGTAACTCATAGCTCTCTATGAGAGCTATGAAATACCGCAGTATAGGGGTGCATTTCGGGCGTATTGAAGCAATAATACATGGCAAAATGCGCCCCTCAATTACACCATGCGAACATACCCTTAGGAGAAACTGTGCCGAGCCAGTGTCGCAAAGGAGGGGAGGATGGTGTGTGTATATTTTAACTGTCTTGGTGACCAGTGCAGATCCCAGAGGTGCCTGCCAGAACCATCAGGCATTTATAGTGTTGGCTGGTTATTGTCACTTATGTGGAAACCTCTTAAAACGGTTTTCGAGGAATAATAACACTGATGATGTATACTTAGAATGAGCCATCAGTATCGGATAAGTGGGGCCTGACTCCCGCCACCCTTAGGGTATGTTGACATGGCGTCTTGCAGCACTTACCTGTGCGCACCACAGGACGGCGGGTGTTTTAGAAGTACATTAACGCGTACTTCTAAGGCTTTGTTTACACAGCGTGATTGTAGGGCGCACAGTACGCCCCGCAATTACACCAGGTGTTCGGGAGTCGCGATGATACGCGCGTACTCCCGCGATGTGGGGGAGCCAGCAGCTCGCCGGCCCCATAGACTGTCATTACTCTCGCCGCGTATTAGCAGCAAGTAATTGACATGTCACTTATCTCCCCGCGCGTAAAATATGATCGTATTGTACGCGCGGGGAGAGGAGGCGTAATCTGTAGTTCTCCCTGAGATCTGTGGATTACCGTAATTTCGCTGCGCATCTCGCCCGTATTACAGCGCAAATACGATGCGAAATGCGCCCCGAAATTACCCCGTGTGAACATAGCCTAAAGTGTGGGGAGGGAGCAGATGCATTCACCTCAATTATTCCCAGAATGCAAATGCCCAGAAGAAGTGACATGTCGCTTCTTTCTTCTGGTGCGAAATACGAATAAGTGAAGAAAGAGTTTAATCATAGATATCTATGCCATACATTGCCATCAATACAGTGCCAACCATAACCGTACCAGCCATACAGTGCCCACCATAACCGTACCATCCATACAGTGCCCACCATAACTGTACAGCCATAAAGTGCTAAATAATGTACCTAAGCTATACAGTGACCCCCAGGACCGTTCAGCCATAGCTGTGGCCCCAGAAGCCTAGCCAGCCATATGTGCCACCCGCATAGACGATACCAGTATACTCACAGTAAGACCACCTAAACGTTTACATGCAGCCATACAGTGCCCACCATAACCGTGCCATCAGTTGAATAAAGCTGTTAAAAGATGAATGTTACTTTCTGAAGTATAAGGACAGAGGCAAAGCATGTATGTGTCCTTATGGCTGGGGCGGCACAGAGGGGCCTTGGGGGCCGCATATTGTGCACCCTTGCTATAGAGGAATACGTTAATACTTCACATTGTAAGGACCATTTCGCGTAAACTGTGTGACGGAGTGCAGCACATCAATACATTCACCACATTATGGTCCTCAGGGCCGCACATAAGACTTGGCCTCAAAACAAATGCTGCAGATAAGACCCGGACGGAGCTTTTAGAGCAGGAAGTTTTTCTTCCATTTCTTGCGGTAGAATAATTATTTCTTTGCTTATAATCCAAATGATCTGGTCGCTGTGGTGAACTCCACCCTTCCTCGTCTGAGCTCGCCGCAGACATGACGCCTGCCATACACAGTTAGTTGCAGCACTTCAAGTGTTCAGTTGTTATTCCTCGCTTTACACAGTAAAAGGTGAAAACCTCTTGAGCTGTCGTTTCATTTGTTCCAACACCCCAGGGAGTCAGGCGTGCACATGCTTTCCAGATTAACACCACAGTCGTTTCATAATTGTAACCCTTTGTGACGGGGCAGAAAGGCTGGAGTCACCTCTCCTTTTTTTTTTTTTTTTTTTCTTCATTTTTTTTATTGTATTTATTATTTGAATAAAATAAATTCAGTAATTTGGTTTTCATTAAAGAGTTGCAACTCTATTGCAGCTTGCGTGTTTTGCAAAACATTTCAGGCTGCTCAAAGGCGCCTTTCCAGGAGGCTCATGTAAGCGCAAGTATAAATGGAGGCAATTTCATACCATTTGATCAGAATTAAGCTTGGATACGTGTTCAGGAGAAGACAGGAGTGGGTGAGGACTGAGACACGAAGCCTGACTTTTGGGACTTGCCATAAATGGCACTGAGAGGCTTGCAGTCGGGCTCGGACGGGGACAACCCCTGGTGGGTGCCGGAGAATAGCAGGCCTGGGGTTGGTTTTCAGGGAGAAAGGCAGAGAAAGAGAGACCGAATGCAAGAGGCATGTGCAATATGTACTGTAACTGTAGGGTGGGCCCCCAAGAGTCGGCTCCGCTGGTGGGCCCCCAAGAGTCGGCTCCGCTGGTGGGCCCCCAAGAGTCGGCTCCGCTGGTGGGCCCCCAAGAGTCGGCTCCGCTGGTGGGCCCCCAAGAGTTGGCTCCGCTGGTGGGCCCCAGGCACCCAGTCCGACACTGATAGTAATAAATGCAAGTTGAGAAAGCCAAACTCTGCAAAGTCGGCTCCGCTGGTGGGCCCCCAAGAGTTGGCTCCGCTGGTGGGCCCCAGGCACCCAGTCCGACACTGATAGTAATAAATGCAAGTTGAGAAAGCCAAACTCTGCAAAATATCTAAAGAAGACCTGTGACTTCGCCTGATGAGTCTGTTTTAGTAAATCCTTGTGTTCCCTGTGAAGTAACAATTCTGGAGCATCTTCTCTTCTAACTCTGTTGTGCTGCTCCTCACACCCCCAAACGGGTGTTCTACACTGCTTCCAAAACAAACAAACCTGAAGTACATGTCGCTTCTTGGTGGGTAAAGGTGTGTCTTGCACATGTAATTTTACAATGAAGAGTCAATGGGGATTGGAAAATAATGCACCAATTGCACATGTATTTTGTGTTAGACATAAAGGGTGTGGTTTTTGATGTGTAAACACAGCAAAAAAAAAATTATAGAACTTATGAAAAAAAATGCGCAGACGTGTGTAAATGACGTACAGTGGGTTGCAAAAGTCTTCCTACCCCTTGAACTGTTCCTGATTTTTAAATGTTACAGCCACAAAGTACATGTGACGTATAAAGAAACTATGTTCTTTTCCAAATTAAACTAAAAAGTGTGTGGCGTGCATATGTATTCAGCCCTCCTATGTAGGCCCACCTTTACCTGCAATGACCGCTGCAGTCTGTTGGGGGATGCCTCTTCCAGCTCTGCACATCTAGGGTGACATGTATGAACGGGGCTGTGGCAGAAGTCTGCCATCTTTTCAGCCCGACATCTAGCGCAGCCCCGTTCGCTATAGTTTAAAACCTCCCGTATGCCAGTATCGGGCGCGTTACAGAGCACCCACGACACTTTGTAATGCGCCTGATTTTGGGTGGCATGCAGAAGGCGGAGCACACTAGAACCATACGAAGCTATAGCTTTGTTACGGCAATTCCAGGCAATTTTAGGTGCATTATGCTATGTTCACACGGCAATGACTGGGACGTATTTCAGCCCGTAATTCGCGCCATACTGCACGCGAATACGGGGCGAGATACGCCCCAGTCATTACAGTAATCCACAGATTTCATAGAGAACTATGGATTACGTCTCCTCTCCCCACTCGGACAATACACCAAGCGGGGAGAGAAGTGACATGTCAATTATTCACGGCGTATACGTGCCGAGAATAATGCATGTCTATGGGGCCGGCGAGCTGCCGGCCTCCCGCTCCCGAGCACACGGCGTAATTGCGGGCGAAATACGTCCCGCAATTACGCTGTGAATAAGCCATGTGAACCCTGCGTTACTGCTGGAACAGGTGGATCACTTTCAAAGTGGTTTACCTGAGCCAGAATTGTTTTTGCGCTAGAATGCGCCTGATTTATGACCCCCAGTAGAGCAGGTTCATGAATCGGGTACATTCTACACTATTATGCGCATAAAAATTGGCATCTTAAAATCATACAAGTCGCCCCTAGAGGCTGGAATTTTTGCCCAATCTTCACTGCAAAATAGTTCTAGCTCAGTCAGATTGGTTGGTGAATGTTTGTGAACATCAATTTTCAAGTCCTGGACTGTGACTGGACCATTGTAACACAGGAATATGCCTTGATGTAAACCCTTCCATTATTGCTTTCGCTGTATATATAGGGTCGTTGTCCTGCTGGAAGGGAAACCTATACCCCAGTCTCTGTTTTTTGCAGTCTCTAACAGATTTTCCTCCAGGATTGCCCTGTACTTAGCTCCATCCATCTTCCCATCAACTCTGAGCAGCTTCCCAGTCCCTGCTGAAGCAAAGCCTCATGATGCTGCCATTACTATGCTTCACGGTGGGTGTCGGGGGTGATGTCCAGTGTTTGCTTTCCTTCACACATAGCATTTGGCATCTAGGCCAAAAAGTTTACTTTTGGTCTCATATGACCATAGCTTTTCTTCCACATGCTTACTGTGTGCTCTACATAGCTTTTTACAAACAGGACATCTTATGGCTCTAAAAAAAAAAAAAAAAAAAAGTGGGCTGTCTTCTTGCTGCTCTTCCATGATTGCCAGATTTGTGGCCTACATGACTAACGGTTATCCTGTGGACACCTTCTCCAATTAGTGCTCTCATTGTCTTGGCTGTCCGCTTAGGGGGACAGCCATGTCTTGGTAGGATAGCAGTTGTCCCCTACTCCTTCCTTCTACCAATGATGGCTTGAACAGTGAGAGTTTAGGCTTAAACCTAACCCTGCAATACACTTTGTCACAACTTTATCCCTGAGTTGTTTGGTATGTTCCTTGGTTTTCATGATGCTGCTTGTTCTCTAACAGATCTCTGAGGCCTTCACAAAATATCTGTAATTATGCTAAGAAAATATTGTAGACGTACGTATCATTTTCTTTCCACTTCACAAATACTTGCTACTTTGTGTAGCTCTATTACATACAATATCCATAAAATACATTTAAGTTTGTGGCTGTAACATTTAAAAATGAGAAACCGTTCATGGGTTATGAATACTTTTGCAACAAACTGTGTGTATGTATGTATATAGATACATAGAGACTGACTCTATGGGTGACAGATGGCTTCCATTAGTCCATGGAAACTTTAGCCCCACGCTATAAGTAGTATATACACTGTGTTCCAAATTATTATGCCAAAAGTGTTTAGGAGTGATAAGGTAAGAATTTTTTTGTTTGTCAGTTAAACTCATTGATGGTGATGTGTGTCAGGGCTCTTTATACCACTGAAAGCATTTGCAGACACCTGTGCTAATTAGTTTGGCAGGTGTGTCCAATTAAAGGCAAGACTACTTAAGAAGCTGTCCCACATTATTAAGCAGCCTACGTTTTCAGCCAAAATGGGAAAGAAAAAAGATGTGTCGGCTGCTGAGAAGCAACAAATTGTGGAGTGTTTAGGTCAAGGCATGACTACAATCAGCATTGCCAAGACACTTCATCATGATCATCGTACAATCAAGAAGTATGTAGTTGATTCACAGCACACACGTGTGCGTGCTGATCAGGGAAAATTGAGGACTCTTTCCAACAGGCAATTACGTCATGTTAAAAGAGCAGCTGCAAAAATGCCTTGTCATAGCAGCAGACAAGTTTTTGAAGCTGCTGGTGCCTCCAACGTCCCCTGAACAACAAGATGCAGGGTCCTTCAGAGGTTTGCAGCTGTGTGTAAGCCATCCTGTCGACCTCCTCTATCCACTGCACACAAGCAGAAACGGCTCCAGTGGGCCAATACATACATGAAGACTGACTTCAAAACTGTTGTGTTCACCGATGAGTGCCGTGCAACGCTCGATGCTCCAGATGGATGGGCTGGAGGATGGCTGGTTGATGGACACCCCATGCAAACACGGCTACAGCGCCAACAAGGAGGAGGTGGAGTAATGTTTTGGGCTGGAATCATGGGGAGAGAGATTGTCGGCCCCTTTAGAATCCCTGAAGGTGTAAAGATGAACTCCATAATGTATGTGGAGTTTCTCAAACAGCACTTCCTGCCATGGTTCAAGAAGAAGAACCAATCATTCCTCATCAAGATCATTTTCATGCATGATAATGCACCGTCTCATGCTGCAAATAACACATCTGCATCTCTGGCTGCTATGGGCATAAAAGGGGACAAACCTATGGTGTGACCCCCATGCTCCCCTGACCTCAATCTCATCAAAAGGAGTGTCTATGATGGCGGGAGGCAGTTCACATCTAAGCAACGGCTCTGGGAGGGTATTCTGTCCTCATGCAAAACAATTAAAGCAGAAACCATCCAAAACCTGACAAATTCAATGGACGAGAGAGTTCAGAAGCTCATTTCGAACAAGGGGTCCTATGTGCACATGTAATATCACCTAGAATAAAGTTTTGCCTTGAAAACTGTTTGATTTCAGTTTGTAATAACCTGTAATGTTAATTTTCACAAATGGCCATTTTTTTGTTCGCTATAAAAAGGGAAAAAGGGTTTGAAAACTTGCTGGAAAAATAATTTTTGAACAGAAATTTTAGTTTTTTTTTTTTTTTTTTTAAAAACCCTTTTTGTAAATTTTTAAAAACCTTCAAATTTCTCTAATAGTTTATGAGGGAAAAAAACAAAGGGAATTCATTATAATTTTTTGGGAAAAAAAGAAAAAATTTTTTAAAAAAATTTGGGAACAAATGGGCCTGATTTAGCAAAAATTCTAACAGTAAGGGCGTTTTTTTCCCAAAAAACCCGGGTTTTTGCCCCTTTTACAAAGGGTTTAAAAAAAAGCCAAGGATTGGTTAGGGAAAAGAAACCTTTGGGTTTTTTGGGGGTTTTAAAAAATTTTAAAATTAAAATTATAATTTAATAAATTTAAAAAAAATTTGTTGGGAAAAAACCCCCATGCCCTTGTCAAAAAACCAAAAGGAAAAAAAAAAATTAACAAAGTGGTGGAAAGGAATTTAAAAACGGGACCAATAAGAGGAGGGGGCCAAAACCCGACGGGGGGCCCCGGTTTCCCCGCCAGCAGATTTTCGCCCCCGCAAAAATGCCCGGCCCCCCGGTTCCCCCACGGTCCGGCAAGGGGTTTTTGGGGGGCAGGGCCGGGAAAGGAAGTCTTGGAGGTTGGGGCCCACGGTTGCCATTAGAAAAAGGAAGGCGGGCCCCCTTTTTTGGAAAATAAGGGCTTGAACCCAAGGGTTTTAAGCGGGGTTTTGCATGGTCCGGGGGCCAAGTTTTGCTTCGGAGGAAAACAGGTGAAAAAAGCTTTTTTTTTTGAAAATTTCCCCGGCTAAACCTTTGGGAGGCCCACAAAAAGGGCCCGGGTTTGGCAGCCCCGAAAAGCCTTAAAAAAGGGCCCATTTATGAGGACTGTCCATTTTTTCCCATAGAAACCAATCAGCCCAGTTTCATTTCAAAAAGCTGGGGAAAACAAAAGTGGTGCGATTGGTTGCGGGAACAGGACATTTATTGCTGGTCCTCATAAATGAGGCCAATTGAGTCCACCGGTGCCCCATGGAAGCCAATGAGTGATGTTATTGTTATCAGTCGCCTAAAGGATTGCATTGTTTTTTTTTTTTTTGTGGTGACCATCTGTATCGGAGAGTGTAGACTGCTGAGCTTTCCTATGCCATTAAAGAGCTATTAGTATAGAAATGCCAGACTGAGCCTTACTATCACATAGGAGTAACCTGGGCTTAGATATTTCAGTTCCTTGTTACAATATAAAATTGAGCCCTTTTTTTTCTTACGGGGAAACCCGTGAATCTCCTGGGCTGCCTGCTTTTTAAATTTTGTTTCCCCAGTGAAATAGCAAATTTTGGGCCCCCTTTCCTTATATCTCTGTGTTGTGTGTTTCTCGTTTTTTCCTCTAGAAAATTTTTACTGAAACTGTCAGCTGGGGGTTACCAAATTTGGGGGGTTGTTGCAAATTGTCGACATTCAAACATGCTTGGGGCAATTGTGAGGGACAACCCCCCCAAAAAAGGAATGGTGCCCGACCGATTCGTAATAATTTTAGGAAAAAAGAGGAACAGACAACCCAGAGTTAAAGGGAGGTCCAGAATTGTTATATCACAGGGAACACAAGGATTTACTAAAGCAGACAAATAAGGAGAGGTCACAGGGCCTCTTCATGTGCCAAAAAAGAATAGCCCCTTTTTTATGAAAACATTAACTGAGACTCCCTTTTTGCCAAAATTTTAAAAAGGACTCCTGGAATGGAGCTGGGATTTTATGCGCCCCCAATTGGATGTAGGTTCCGGGTCACTTCAATCAATGAGCTGTTGAAAATTGAATGGGAAAAACCCCAATCCGATTCAACTAATGGGAGTTTTGGCTTTCTTTTTTTCCAAAGCAGTATAAGGGTTTTTTCACACATGTTTTGCGGCGTTACAGTAATCTGTGTTTCGAGACCCCGCGCGATCAAAACTGCCCCCATAGACTTCATTAATCTCCCCGCGCGTACAATCGATCGTAGTAAGCGGGGGGGGAGGTGTAACCCATGTTCTCATGAGAGCTTGGATTACTGTAACTATGGGGCGCATTTCCCCGTGTATTAAGTGCAGTATGCCACGAAACACGTGGCGAAATGCGCCCCAAAATAAGCCGTGGTTGCTGTGGGCAACAGTCGGTCTTCCTATTATAATCTTCATAAATGAGGCCCTATGTTAGTGTTTCCCCAAGTCCAGTCCTCAAGACCCTCATGTTTTTCAGGATCTCCCACAGAATGCACTGACCATAATTATATCACCTGTGTAAAAACTGGGGAAAAATCCTGAAAACTTGACCTGTTGGTGGGTCCTGAGGACTGGAGATGAGCAGCACTGCCCTATGTTCTGCTATCAGGTTGGTGGGGGGGGTTTGGGGGTTAGACACCAGTGTAGATATGTTGGATATTGCTGGAGTGGTCGGCTCCTCTCCACACCAACGAGCATTAATGTTTCATTTCCTGGAGATGAAAGCAGGTGCAGGTATGTGCAGGAAGGTTTCCGATGTGATCGCTTCCGCCGCTTTCATACACACTTGGAGAGACAGGTTTTTTTGGCAGCCGCCTGGGTGTGTCTGCATGAAACATGTATCCAAACTGGAGGAGGCCGGAATCTGCCAAGTGCATGATATCACAAGTCAAATATGACACTGGTCTGAGTAGACAACTCGAAATTCAGAGGCGCCTGATGAAGAACATTGCAGACGCTCTCTTCTCTGAGCTGTCATTTTATGGTGGAAGTCAGCTGCAAGGAGGCAGCCTGGTAAACCTGTCCAGATGGACAGTGCAGCGCTGACCAAGGACCACGTCTATGAAGGGTCACATTTTGGCTGCCTTGCTCATGATTTTTTAGTATGAACGAGGTGTTTCAATCTTGGACATTTAGGCCGTGTTCACACGGCTTATTCACGGCGGATTTGTGTGCCGTATTGAGCGCACAAATCCACCGTGAATAAGGGGCGGGATGGGGGGGGCCGGAGCGCGGCGGGGGGGCCGCTCCCCGGCCCCATAGACAAGGCATTGTTTAAACCCGGCGCTCCCCGCCGTAAACAATGTGCATGTCACTTTCTCCCCCCCCCGCCGGATTTGCCGACGGGGGAGCGACGGATTCCACTGTTCTCAATGAGAGCAAATGGATTACCGAAATGACTCCGACGGATTGGCGCCGTAAATTGAAGCGCAAATCCGGCGCGGAAAAACGGCGCCAATCCGTCGGCAAATAAGCCGTGTGAATGGGGCCTTACGGTGTATCAACAGTGCAGTGTTATCAGAACAAGCTTGTGTGGGGTCAGATCCCCATCCACATGTTCACACCTAAAGCTATGTGCTAAATAATAGCAGTCTAACGTCAGTAATGGGTTTAATTACTGTTTTTGTCTGAAAACATAATATGAAATGGTCAGAAATTCATCAGTGGTTGTAGCCGAGTAATTGACAACCAACAGAATCAACAGTCATGACATGCACACTGCTAATTTGCTGTAATTGACTCATTTAACCCCTTCCTGACAGGCGGTCATAATAATATGGCTCTAAGTTTTTTTTCCTCCTCACCTTCTGTAAGCCATAACTTTTTATTTTTCCACCTACATAGACATATGAGGGCTTTTATTTTGCGGGACAAGATGTACTTTCTAGCGGTGTTATTCATATTACCATAGAATATACTGGGGAACAGCAAAAAAAATTGTTAGTGGGGCAAATGTGGAAAAGAAAGTACTTGCGCCATGTTTGCGGCAGTTTTTTTTTTTATTTTTTTAAATTTTTTTATGGCGTTCACTCTTCGGTATAAATGATGTTATCTGTATTCTACAGGTTGATACACATCCGGCAATACCAAACATGTACGGTTTCTGTTATGTTTTGGTACCATAAAAAAATTTCTAAACACTTAAGATTTTTGAAATTTGCGCAGCGGCGCCATTTTGTGCGACCAATAAATTTTTTGTGCTAACACCTATGGACGTCAGTGAGGGTGCATATTTTTCGGGCTGAAGTGTACTTTCTATTGCTAGCAGTTTGGAATGTATGCAACTTTTTTCATCACTTTTAATCCAATTTCTATAGGACGTGAAATGATCAAAGAAAACGCAATTTTGGCGTCCAGAATTTTTTTTCTTCTACGGTATTCAACGCATGGGGTAAATTTTGTCATATGTTAATAGTGTGGGCTTTTTCGGACGCGGCGATACCAAATGTGTAACTTTTTTTTATTTGTAAAATTGCAAAAGTGGGGTGATTTGAACTTTTAATACTTTTTTTTTAATTTTGAGTCCCTCTAGCAGGGTGGATTTGATTTAAATCACGATTTAAATCACTAGTCAGTAAGGCTTGATTTAAATCAGTGATTTAAATCAAAGTTTCTACCTAAACTAGTTCTTGCGATTTTACCCAGCAAGTAGATGAAGATTTTAGAATCCCTTTTTATATTACTTTTTTTTCCCCAGTTTAATGGGTTAATCATTCAAAATTTGGACACCCACTGTTCTGTTTTTACTTAGGAAGGAGAAAAATAATCCTGACCTTAATAACAATTAAATAGATTTATTCAACTGAAACAATAACAACATTACAGCATAAGTTATTTGCTTAAACAAACATCCATGTTTGTTAACTAATTTGGCTAAACAAAGTATATATATATTTTAAGAAACTTAGACTGTCAGCCCAGCCACACATTGAAAAACTTAAATACTACTGTCCCTGCTGTCCGCTGTAGCTCACTTGTCGTCATCATCATCATCTTCTTCTTTGTTCCTATTCATAATCTGGAAAAGAAAAACAAGCTTTCCTGCTTTATTGGGTCCCAACCGATTTCTCAATTTAGAATGAATGAGTCCAAAGAAGAGAATATTCTTTCAACGCCTGCAGAAGAAGCTACTGCTGTTAAAAGTGAAATCATTACTTGAACAGTCTCTAAATCCAAGCGCTTAAGTGACTTCCACCAGTTACTGGTGTGACCTTCCTTAAAATATCTTCAGCAAACATATATTTCTTGAATGGTTCCCCCTTAGCTCTGAAGTTTATTATAGTTGGCATTAAAGATGGATGATTGCTGGATACCCATGTCATAGCTAACTCCTCTTCCTGTTGCACATTGCTCCATTTCTCTGTCATACACTTGATCCAGCAGTTTCCCTGCAACATCAGCTCTGCTGGGTGGACTGTATCCTGGTCTCAGTGACTGAACCATATTAATGAAATGTGGGTTCTCAGTCAGACGGAAAGAAGAGTTTGTTGCATAAATAAACTGGGCAATTTTTTCATCAATCAACTCTTTTTCTAATCTGCTAGTTCTTATCACAAACCTATCTATGGTGGTTCCAGGAGGTTTTTTCTTCCTTTTGGGTGATGGTGATATGTGGCTGTGGGTGTCTGATGATGATGCTGCTGCTAATGAAGCACTATCCTGGATGGATAACTCTGAAACTGTAGAACAGGATGATGGTGATCTTGGAGGTGGATAGTTTCCAGAATCCATGAATTCCCCTAAATTTTATTGTTTATACAATTTCTGCTTATTGTACACAACACATCACTGCCCCAAAAGGAATATTTGTTTTTCTTCATCATAACTGTACCAAATGACAGTAACATGCAGTAATAATAAGAAATATCATTTTTCTCACACATGACAGTTCAGTCTTTAGAAATAGGATTCAATAAAAATGTTTACCAACCTGAAGATCCTGCCTGTTCAGAAGTGTTTTCTTTGGTCATCTTCATCACCGAACTTCTCATGATGTTGCCTCATTCGCGACACCAGGCCTTGCATCTCTTTGTTGCATCGTTTGCATTTTGCACGCATGCCTGCCTTACCGATAGGCGAAGGAGCTTCATTAAAATATTTCCCAAACTGGGTCTCTTTACGGCCTGCTGCCATTATAAGGAAAGAATGTAATAAACCTCAGATCTTACACACAAACAGATCCAGACTTGTCTGTCTGTGGCCTATGCTGCAGTATTGTGCTCAACAGTTTCACTTTCATTTTCTTGTCTGCTTGCCCTTCCTCCTCCTCACACTTAGATTCACATTCTTCTTGTGTTGTGCAGATCTATTCCACTCCAAACAATCAGAAACATATTGTCTAACTTCTTGGACTTGGCACTGAAGGGGTTGATTCTGTATCATAGGTTTGTAGAACAATAGGATTAAGGTCTTTTTCTCAACTCTGTTCATGTTGTAACATTTTTGCTGTGAAGAAGAGGCTGGGACCTCTGCGGAGTCAAATTCAGTTTTGAGAACTGCGTAAGTAAAGCGAGCGTCTGTGATAATATAGGAGAGAAACTGCCCACTAATCCTACAGAAACCTCTGGAAGAGCATGGCATTGTGAATGTTACACATATACAGCCTTTATTCTACTGAGTTAAACAACTCCGCTTTATCTCATGATGGAAGAACCTTTGGATGGTAAAATATTTTCCTCAAAAAGCAGTTTATTGAAAAAAATCCAATTTAAATCCCAAAAAATCCGATTTAAATAAAAAAAAAAAATCGATTTTTTTTATTTTTATTTTTTTTAAAAAAAACCATTGATTTTTATCCACCCTGCCCTCTAGGGTGCTTCACCACTAGGGTCGTGATCATTTATACAGTTTTATGCATTGTATATACAATGTATTAGAGTGTACAAAGATGGCGATTTCCCCACTTCCTTTTTTTTACATCACTGTGTTTCAAGAGCTGCAGCTTTTTAATTGTTTCATTGACCCATCCACACAACTATATTTTATTGGGACAGAGGAGGAAAAGAAATAATGCTCCAGTTTTTTGTTTAGTTTATATGTCGTAATAAAAGTTGCAGTACAAATGTCAGGTTGTCTTTATTGAATCAGATGTTCCGTTTAGAAGTACAAGATGTGTAGCATCAATAGCGTAATACACTATATGTGTTTTTGTAGTGTATTAAATCACATGCTGACAAGTATCCTCTTAGGTCCTAGCTCTGGAAGATCCTAATGGATATAACCGTGGGGACGGCCGCAAAACAGTGCAAATACCGGTCGCATAACCGACCGGTATTTGTCACTTGCCGTGTAAACGGCCCCTAAGTCTTCACGAGGTTGGCACACACGGTTGCTGGTATGTTGGCCCATTCCTCCATGCAGATCCCTTCTAGAGCAGTGATGCCTTGGGGCTTTCGCTGGGCAACATAGAATTTCGACTCCCTCCAAAGGTTTTCTATGGGGTTGAGATCTGGAGACTGGCTAGGCCACTCCAGGACCTTGAAATGTTTCTTACGATGCCACTCCTTCATTGCCCTGGCGGCGTGCTAGGGATCAGTGTCGTGCTGAAAGACCCAGCTACATGTAAGGGGGTATAAATGAGAATCCATCGTCACTCAGTGATTTTACTGCGGGGGGGTCTGATAGAGGGAACCACTTTCTTCTAACTGCTTTGGTACTGCTGTTGCTAAAGACCGCAGCATCTGAAGGGTTAAAGGGGTTGTCTCACTACACTGATTCATCTTACCTCAGTCCTGGTTTCAATTTGAATTCAGGGGCGTGTATACCGGCTTCCACTAGGCTGCAGTAGAAGCCAGATCTGTAGCTAAAGCAACCAGTGCTGGCAGCCTGTCAGGAGAGACAGAACAGGTCTGTAGCTATAGCGACCTGAGGAGCCGATACAGCCCATACAAGAGGGGATATCTAGGGATAGGTAGGATACTGTTAATGGACACATATTGCAAAGGGACTTGTTTTTGCAAGCTCTTTAACATAAAAAGCACTCCTTGTAGTGAGACAACCCCTTTAAACTGCTGGGGTCAGATCCATACATGTACGTTTCAGGCACATTTGGTCTGTATCCCCTGTTCTTTATCTATCTGATGATTGCACATAGTATTATATGTCAGTATCTCAATATATATGTATTTTCTATATGAATTGTTGTTGGGGTTGTATTACTTGTATCTGATTTACTCTTATTGTGTGTGTGGTACTATGTCTACTCTGTTTCATATTGGGATACTTGCCTTGTGGTATTAACTTCAGTACTCCAGCACCGCTTTTTTATTTTGTCTCTCTGTGTATATTGCAATAAAATTCATCTTGTGTTTATTTTATAGTTTTGGGTAGTGTTTTTTTGTTTGACAGGTTTACATGCTCAAAATAGTGTACATATGCAGTGTGACATACATGATTTTATGCTGCACTCTGGGGTCGCAGGTCTTCTAGTCTTACTGAAACACTTTAATTGGGAAAGGGCAGGTGTCTCTGTGGTCATTCATTATACAGTGGGGAACTTGTGCAAGTTCTCCCACTAAAAAGATGAGAGAGGCCTGTGATTGACATCATAGGTAGACGTCAACTATGAGAGAGACAATGAGAAAACAAATCCAGAAAATCACTTTGTCTGATTTGAAAAGCATTTATTTGCAAATTATGGTGGAAAATAAGTATTTGGTCAATAACAAAAGTTCATCTCAATACTTTGTTCTATATCCTTTGTTGGCAACGACAGAGGTCAAACGTTTTCTGTAAGGGCATGTCCCCAGTGCACGGGTTTTTGGCCGGTTTTTCAGACCGCCTGAAAAACCGGCCGAAAAAGAACAGAACGGGGCTCTATGGGAAACCCGTTAAATCCCCACTGCACGGGTTTTCTGCCCGGCTGTTTTGCCACCCGCGGTCCGCCCACAAAACATTGTGTATGCACATTCTTCCGTCCGGTTTTCGGACAGAATATGTGCATCTCAATGTGAAGGCGGGAGGGCTTTTAGCCGCTCATCGCGCATAACCGACCGGTATTTGTCACTTGCCGTGTAAATGGCCCCTTAGTCTTCACAAGGTTGGCACACACTGTTGCTGGTATGTTGGCCCATTCCTCCATGCAGATTTCCTCTAGAGCAGTGATGCTTTGGGGCTGTCGCTGGGCAACAAGGACTTTCAACTCCCTCCGAAGGTTTTCTGTGGGGTTGAGATCAGGAGACAGGCTAGGCCACTCCAGGACCTTGAAATGCTTCTTACGAAGCCACTCCTTCATTGCCCTGGCGGCGTGCTAGGGATCGTTGTCATGCTGAAAGATCGAGCCACGTTTCACCTTCAATGTCCTTGCTGATGGAAGGAGGTTCGCACTCAAAATCTCACCATACATGGCCCCATTAATTCTTTCATATACACGGATCAGTTGTCCTGGTCCCTTTGCAGAGAAACGGCCCCAAAGCATGATGTTGCTACCCCCATGCTTCACAGTAGGCATGGTGTTCTTTGGATAAATACTTTTTTTTCCCCCCACTGTAAATACAGGGCTCCCTCCACATACAATATTAATAGGTTCAGGGATGAGCACTGTATGTTGTAAGTAGTGTATTTTGATACCAGGACTCTATGGGAAAACTGGCAGTTGGTTCCAAGGCCCCAAAATGTAACCACAGTGTAATGCAAAATGGAGATGAAAGAAAACGAAGCAGATACTAACCCAGAAAAAGTGCATCCTTACATCTAATATCGGAAAGAGCTGCTGGAAATCACTTTCTATGATGAGCACAGGATCTTCTGTGGGTCATAGACTTTATACATAGTGTACCAGATAATGGGGCCCACGCCTGGTACCAAAAGGAGCCGCTCATTCTGGCCCATGTAAAGAGCAGTACAGGACATGTAATACCGCACTGTACTGTAGAGAGGCGTTACTAGACCACCAATCACTGCATGCACCTCACTAATACATGTAAGAGCAGTACAGGACATGTAGTACTGTACTGTAGAGAGGCGCTACTAGACCACCAATCACTGCATGCACCTCACTAATACATGTAAGAGCAGTACAGGACATGTAGTACCGCACTGTACTGTAGAGAGGCGCTACTAGACCGCCAATCACTGCATGCACCTCACTAATACATGTAAGAGCAGTACAGGACATGTAGTACCGCACTGTACTGTAGAGAGGCGCTACTAGACCCCCAATCACTGCATGCATCTCACTAATACATGTAAGAGCAGTACAGGACATGTAGTACCGCAGTGTACTATAGAGAGGAAATGCTAGACCGCCAATCACTGCATGCACCTCACTAATACATGTAAGAGCAGTACAGGACATATAGTACCGCACTGTACTATAGAGAGGTGTTACTATACCACCAACCATTGCATGCACCTCATTAATACATGTAAGAGCAGTACAGGACATGTAGTACAGCACTATACTGTAGAGAGGGGCTATAGACCGCCAATCACTGCATGCACCTCACTAATACATGTAAGAGCAGTACAGGACATGTAGTACAGCACTATACTGTAGAGAGGTGCTACTAGACCGCCAGTCACTGCATGTAGCTCACTATTACAGATGATTTACAAGGAAAATGTTCATAATTGGTTGGATCAGTGTCTGGGACACTGTATCTTGAAACCACACTTGACATACAATCTCCCAGTACAGACCATTATATACTGTATATGTTGTATCCTGATATCATTGTAACTTGAGTAACCATTATGCACAGTTAGGAGGATTTTCATCTGTAACATAATTATTAAATTAAAAGTTACAGTGAACGCTAGATGTCGGTAAGGCTGGGTTCACACTACAGAAATGGCTTGTTTTGAAGTATCTGTCGGGATACAGTAAAAAAAAAAAAAAAAAAAAAAAGGTAACCCAGTGGCCACTGAGATGCCGCCGCAGTGGCCCCAATAGAGCAGATGGAGGCCTGCGTGGGTTTCCTTTGCTTTGTTTCCCGGCGGCACACGCTTTTCCTGGGAGACTTAATCGCATCATAGAACAGAGCCATTAACGTAGTATGAACCCACATTAATTATGTTTGATTTACTTACAAAGATATTATTGTTCTTTTAGGCTGGGCTCACACATTGAGTTACTGTGTGTGTATATGTATGTGTGTATATATGTGTAGGTTATTTAAGAAATGCATTTTTCATTGCACTGGATGCAAAGTGTGAACACAGCCTTGAGTCGCAGTGGCCATTGTTGCAATGAGAACAGGAGGAGGAGGAGCAGGTGAACTGTTGTCATAGAGAATTTGCTACAGACCGCGTGGCTCAGCAGACGGCGGCTGCCAGCACTGCTGACCGGCACTAATCACAAAGTAAGAATTAGCGCAGCAGGCGCTTGGATTTTAAGGAAGCTGCCTTTTTTTTTTTTTTTTTTCCATTTTATCAAATTCTGAAGTGCTCCAGTTTGAGAATTGCTTTATATAGGATATACCCAGTCTTTTGTTTAGTACGATCCCTAAGCGAGTCCTGTAAAGGTGCTTTCACACAGAGCATTTTTGACTGTATTTCTTGTGCAGAAATGTACAGCGTTAAAGGGGTTGTATCACTACAAGGATTGCTTTTTATGTTAAAGATCTTGCAAAAACAAGTCACTTTGCAATATGTGTCCTACCTATTCTGAGATGTCCCCTCTTGTATGGGCAGCTGCATCAGCTCCTCAGGTTGCTATAGCTACGGACCTCTTTGATCTCTCCTGATAGACTGCCAGCAGTGGTTGCTATAGCTACAGACCTGGCTTCTACTGCAGCCTAGTGGAAGCCAGTATTCACGCCCCTGAATTCAAAGTGAAACCAAGAAAACAGGACTGAGGTAAGATTATTTTAAAGCGCCATTGATTCCAGGGCGCTGTACATTCGAGGAGGTTACATACATAACATAAGTCAAATGAGTACAATGATAAGTGATGAATGACAATTGGCACGACAGAGGGAGAGAGGACCCTACCCGCGAGGGCTTACAATCTACAAGGAGGGGGAACGAGACAGAAGGTGAATCAATGTAGTGAGGCAACCCTTTTAACTGCTGTGCCTTTCTGCACAAAAAAGCATCCGAAAACGCTCTGTGTGACAGCACCCTAAAGGAGAAAAATATTATGGCTATACATGCACACACTTGTTGCAGATAAGGCCACTATCCTATGTATCTGAATGAGGCATGCAGAAATCCATGTGTGATCTACAGCAACCATCCCATTTAGACCCATTCACTTGGCATCCTTGGCGTTCGTCAGTGGCATCCATCAGGATACCCTGGGAAAGGAGGAGCCATAGGACTCTGTCGGTCAAGCATAGTCTTTCGGACTACACTGCTCGATTTCCTGAAGATAGGTTTTTTTTGTTCGTGTTATGCCACATTTTTGTATCTGGTACATAAAGTTTATACATTTTGAAAATAGAGAAGTGTTAGGGTTTGTTCACGCAGCGTCTTGCCTCCGTATGAACATGCGCTTTTCTGATGCGTCTCTGGATCCATCAGAACGGACCCAGACACGCATCTAACAATTAGCAGTGAGTTTATCACTGCCGGCAATGAGAAACACGCAGCGGCGTTCACATGAGAGATCGCCGCTGCGTGTTTGCATCGCGCCTGTCGGATACGATCCAAGAATAGCATGTCATTTCTTGTATCGCATCCGAAAGACGGACCAGACAGGCGCGATGCAAACACGCAGCGGTGATCTCTCATGTGAACTCCGCTGTGTGTTTGTCATTGCCGGCAGTGATAATCTCACTGGTAATTGTTAGATGTGTGTCTGGGTCCGTTCTGATGGACCCAGAGACGCATCAGAAAAGCGGATGTTCATACGGAGGCAAAAAGCTGTGTGAATATACCCTAAGAGACTAAGTTTTCCCTATAGGTTCCTATGGCTCCGTTGTGGTATATGTCAGCATACCTGTTAGGCCTTCCTCATGGATACCACTGACCGAGATGAAAACGCGATATACTTGTGTTGGACTAATTTTTAAACTGCAGAAATCTGAGCTGAATCTGCCACGTGTCCATTTCAGTTCTAATGCGGCTTGGTATGTGACGTTGCTTTAAATGTGGCCTCCAGATTTTGTGCCTTCGATTGCCAACAATATGAACTTGATAATTCATCGCATAAATATCAGCAAAATGTGGTGATCTCGGGAGCAGAGTATGTGTCCAAACAATGTCACTGCTCTAGTACTGGCTGCTCTAGATCAAGCAGTAAAGTAAGTGTATGTGATGATATGAAACCATCTATATTTTCTCATCAATAAGTTATGACTAGGACAATGTGTACTCATGTACCAAGCACACTGCTCTCCTGGACTCTGAACTCTCATGGAACAGAATGGTGACGACATCATTCTGTGTGAACAGTGGAAGGGAGAGGATGTCACAGCTCTGCAGACCTCCTGCAATGGTGAGTTCTCATGCCTGGAAAGCTGTCACTTCCCTCTGCAAGCTCCTTGTAACCAGAACACCTGTATTGATGTAAACTGTTATACACACAGCCTAAACTGATTAAACAAATGTGAGGAATACACTCTGCTCCCCCTCCATTTTCCGGCAGGAGTCACAGGACGACCAGACCGCTTAAGGCTGCGTTATCTGGGGGGGGGGGAAATGTAGCAGCTAGAGACTCGGTAATTTAGCTGTCACTGGCAGATGAGGATAGAGGAGCTCAGACAGCAGCCAGCACAGAAAAGTGTTTCATTTTACACAGCTCAGAGGGGATTAAAGGGGTTGTCTCACTACATCAGTTCATCTTACCTCAGTCCTGTTTTCTTGGTTTCAATGTTTAGTGGCTTCCACTAGGCTGCTGTAGAAGCCAGGTCTGTAGCTATAGCAACCACTGCTGGCAGCCTATCAGAAGAGATCAAACAGGTCTGTAGCTATAGCGACCTGAGGAGCTGATGTAGCCCATACAAGAGGAGATATCTTAGAATAGGTAGGACACTGTTAATGGACATATATTGAAAAGTGACTTGTTTTTGCAAGATCTTTAACATAAAAAGCAGCAATCCTTGTAGTGAGACAACCCCTTTAAGCACAGAGTACAGGCAGCCAATAGCAGCACAAGGAGTGTGTCCTAACAGGGCTGAACTAAATATCAGTCAGCCAGTCACAGCAAAGGGGGTGTGGCACAACCTCAGGCTGCTCATTTAGCTCTCGACACACATAGATTAGCTCATATCTGCTATACTAAATGATTTCTGTAATGCAAACCAATTGCAAAAGTGCTTATTTTTACTGTCCCCATCATTAGAGATATGATCTTTGTAGAGAGAAAACCCTTTTAAGTAAATAAAGTCCAATGCAAGAGATGAGACTCTGCAGTAGGTGACTATTTATGGACGGACTGACAGCACCTTCGAGCAATGAGAGAAAAGAGAGTGCAGAGAGAGATGGTTGTAACCAGAGAAACTGGTATACTCTATGAGGAGATAAAAATCTTCTTTATCTCCTGACCAAAGAAAAATCAACAAAGCAATGTATTTGGTAATAATCTTTATTTACCTTTTCCTGCAAGTTGTTATGGTGTTGTCTCACTATATTGATTTATCTTACCTCAGTCCTGTTTTCTTGGTTTCATTTTGAATTCAGGGGCCTGTTTACTGGCGTCTACTAGGCTGCAGTAGAAGCCAGGTCTGTAGCTATAGTAACCAGTGCTGGCAGCCTATCAGGAGAGATCAAACAGGTCTGTAGCTATAGTGACCTGAGGAGTGGATGCAGCCCATCCAAGAGGGGATATCTCAGAATAGGTAGGACACTGTTAATGGACACATATTGCAACGTGACTTGTTTTTGCAAGATCTTTAACATAAAAAGCAATTCTTGTAGTGGGACAACCCCTTTCAGGAGTTGTACATGTACTTAGCCCTTTCTTCGCATTACGCATGTACATTATGAGGTAACGTGCTGCCAATATTAGATTCACGTCTAAAAACAAACTGAACTGCACTTTCCTGTTCCGTTAAGCCAGCAAATGTGTAGACCTGAACAAAGGCTGTCTGTGTGCAGCAGCAGCAGCAGAGCGAGCGCGACATTGAGCGTGCGAGAATTACACTTCGCCTCAGATGGGAAATATCACCACTGGGCTGTAAAGCAAATCAGAAGGCTTGTGCCGACATAAATCGGGCCATTGTTTAAAATGTCACAATCGTGTTTTATTCCACAAAATGTGACAAACAGGAGCAACTCGGCTGATGTATAAATGTTTCCTAAAATGTAAAGCTGTGGACTTGGTCTGGAAGCAGAATCTGTGTAGAAGAGGGACCTAAGAAAAAGAGAGAGTACCATGTGAATGCAGCGGCGTGCAGCTCAGGGCTGTGGAGTCGGTGCCTATTTTGCAGGAGTCAGGGTCGTCATAAAACGGACCGACTCCGACTCCCAAAATATATAATACGTTGGTCCAATTAGTTCGATGCAAAAGAGCAAGAGGAATTGGGTCCGGCCAGTGCTACTGCTCCCATATCTTCAGCCTCATCACATGAGGAGTGTAATTGATGACATGGAGCAGGCAAAGCGCTGCCCCCAGGGGAAAAGATTCTGCTCCCAGGGCAAACAGATTTCGGCAAAATTTTCACCTGTTTTCAAAGAAGTAGAAGATTTCAACCATTCATCAAAACTGACTGTGGCTGAGGCAATTCCTTTATACCCTGACATTGTTAGAGATGTTGCCCCTGAGGTCACCGCTTTTCCCCCAACCCAAGTTAATATAGAGAGGCCGTTCTCTAGCCTGGAAATAATGAGATCAGATGTGAGGATCTGATGGAGGCAATACTATTTCTCAGAACAAATTCAGAGACTCCACAAATGTTCCTGCAGTGTTTTGCATATTTACAATTTTTTTTTGTTTTCTAAAGTCATATCCAATAAATATATTTTACACTGACAAGCAAAATGGTAACAATGGTTTGAACTTGTGACTTTCAGGCTCCATATCTCTCCATCCACTACAGCTTTGTACCAGAGGCTACTGTAATTTTATATACAGTCATCTTACCAATCATATACATAAATTTGACTTGCAAGTATTTAGCATCTGCTTAGTCCTGCAGATTCTTTCCTGTAACTGCATTGTTACTGTTTTACTCCTAAAAATCAAAGTGATAATTTTTTATTATTTTGTTAGTATTGGGAAATCCGACCTTTGGTTTTCAAATACTGCCTGAATCCTTCTGGCTCTGGATCAGATTTCAGCATATCTTGGCCAAAATCTGATCCCAGGTCTCTTCTAAACATTAACAATGTTGTTGCAGACTGGACTTGGATACAAATAGAGTTTTTTCTTAAACTATACCCACAAGTTTTAAAAAGACCAAAACATTGTTACCCTTTTTCTTGTCATGGTCTGTTCTACCTAAATAGCTTGATTATTGTATCATAAGGTGATAAAAGCCTGATGTTACCATTTTTACTACAGTAAAGTTATCACTTAAACATGCGCCGTGTATGAGGGAGTCGGGAGTCGGAGGTTTGGGAAATGGAGGAGTCTGAGTCGGGGCTTCGGCTTGCCGACTCCACAGCACTGGGCGTGCTGGATCCGTTTAGGGTCCGATCGCCAGTGCGTTTTTGGATCCAAAAACGCCGTGTGAACAAGTCCTTACAAAGCAAAGCTCTGTTTGGTTTCCTGCATCTCTGCCTTTTACAGGCCGGAGCCCACTCCTCACACTCCGCCCTCAGGGAGTACCTAGCTGCTGCACCTACACACGGGCCCATCAGATTCGCAGATCCTTTAGCCCCCACTGCTGACGTTCTGTACAGTGGGTGAGTGGGTTGTAAGATGATATCCAAGCGACCAGTGTGCAAGGGATCTCCTCAAAAGAGGAAAGACATTGTGTGACCTGCGGCTGAAATCCGGGACAATTTCTACTTTGGAAATACGAGTACATTACGGATCGCCTCGAGCTAGCATGTTTAGCATGATAAATCTTCCGTCTGTTCATGAAACTACATAGTGAAGTCACATTATTATGACCACTTCCTACTTTTAACGTTGGCAGCTTACGAAGGAAGTTGTGTCGTGAGCTGGGTTGGTGGGTATATAAGGTGTGTGTGATAGGCTGTCTGCACACCCTTCATTGCTGTCATGGGATTTATCAGAGTTGCAACAAGGGGTGATTATTGGCTTTCAGGCCAAGATGGCGGTATTCGACACTGTCCAGTTTGTGAACCATTCTTGTGCTGCTGTGGTGAAGGTGTATGATGAGTGGACAGGCGGTGCCAAGTGATGTGGAAACTGCAGAGCACCAGGTGCCATTAATGTGAGAGGTGAACATCGGCTATGAAGGTGCACGAGTGTAACCAACATGCTACAGTGGAGCAGCTCACGGCCAGAATGAACCAGGGGGCTACCAGACGGGTCTAAAACACTTTGGCGAACCGTACTGCATATGGGGCTCCGAAACAGACGAATGGTCACTGCACCTCAGCTAATGAAGTGGCATCAGCCAAAAAGGCATAGATTTTCTTGACCGGAACGGAATTGGATTTCCACTGATTGGCAAAGGGTTGTCTTCTGCGATGAGTTAGGTTTCTGTTTCATTGAATGGATGGACATTGGTGTGTCGGGAAACTTCAGAGAACAAACACCCTGCAACCATTGCTGGAAGAACACAAGCTGGAGGTGGCAGTGTTATGATCTGTGGAGTGTGTTCCTGGAATTCTCTGGGCCACTCATCCATATGGAAGGCACCAGACCAATTTGGTTTTGAATTAATCCTTGCAGATCACATACACCCATAAAGGCTGATTGTTTTCTCTGGGGTGGGTGGCATCTTCCAGCAAGACAATGCGACCTGTTACATTGGTTGGAGTAGAGTGACCGAGACGTCCATATTCTGGCCTCTAACTCCCCAGACTGGAACCCAGTTGAGCATCTTTGGACCATCTGGATCATCATGTTGCCTCTGTGGATCCTTCAGCAGCTGTGCGTTGCAGTTTGTATGGCTTCAGATAACTGTTACAACCTACCAGGACCACTCCCAGTTTGTCTAGCCGCTGTCCATGCGGCACCAGCAGTTACTCTAGGTATTAGCTGGTGGTCATAATAATGTGACTTGACCGTGTATGCTCAGTATGAAATCTCTCATTAGCGTTGTACAGAATATTGTGTGTACATAGAGGCAGGCAAATCCTAAAATCATGCCTTTAGTTTCCAACATCATCCGACTTCCTTCCTATTGTTTCCTGTATTCCTTAGGTAAGGGCGTTCTCAGCACTGCACATCAATATATATGACTGTCATGGGAAAGCATGGCGACGGCACAGTTTATACAAAAACAAGCTTAAAGGGGTTGTCTCACTACAAAGAGCATAGTTTAAAAAGACCAAAAATGATACCATTAGCAAAGTGCTGTGGTTTGTGAGAACGGGTTGCTTTAGGTGTGCTTAGCAGGGAACGTGCAGAGTATTTTGATAGAGAGACCTCTTGCAGTCTCATGTAAATTACAGGGAACACAGCTGTATTATGCAGTCCCACGTAAAACACATTTGCGACAGATGTGCAGTCCCACGTAAATCAGTCACTTTTGTGACTCAGATGCGCAGACCCATGTAATTCACAGAGAACACAGCTGTACTGTGCAGTCCCACGTAAGTCATTTGACACAGATGTGAAGTCCCACGTAACTCACTTTTGTGACTCTGATGCGCAGTCCCTATAAATCAGACAGAACACACCTGTACTGTGAAGTCCCACATAAAACAGCTGTACTGTGCAGTCCCAGGTAAAAAATCTCGAGACAGATGTGCAGTCTCATGTAAACAGATAAAGCATATAGTTTTGTTTTGCAGATCTGTAGAGGTCAGAGGTGTAATAATCTACAATATATATAACTTTGTGTGAGAGAGAGAAAAATAAAATCTCCCATCTTTCCTAGAGTCCTGAATGGCAAATGCACATTCTAGTTACAAAGTATGTAGCGAGATAGAGTGAGAAATGTAGATATGCACTATCGAGTTACACTTAGCTTTTCACTTCCAAGGATTCCAATGACAGCTGAGAACTTCTCCCTTCCCCCAGCTCACACAGCATGAATCATCATGTGCACACTGTGGGGCCTGTCTGCAGGGAGAGAAGATACTCCCTGCTGGGAGGAGAAACACACCCCTCCATTTCACAAACTCTGCTTGGCAACCAGCATAAACGGCTGCCAAATGCTGTAACGAGACAACCCCTTTAAGTTTGACTCCACATGTGCAGCATCTTCGATTTCTTTAAATCTTTTCCTTGGCTCCTCATATTCAGCTGTTCTTAAGTTCTCTTGCTCTCTATAGTCCATTCTCTTATGGTTTTCCACATGTCACAGTCCTCCTAGGTTGTTCTCGTCACACTTTTGTGTGATTTATATATATATATATTATTTTTTTATTGTACAGGCTTTTGAAGTGGCGGAACGTGAATTGGGAATCCCAGCGTTACTCGATCCGGAAGACATGGTGTCCAAGAAAGTGCCAGACCGGCTCAGTATCATGACCTACGTGTCCCAGAACTACAACAATTTCCGTAATTCTAACTCAGGTGATGACATTGTAGATGATGGTTGGGGTTACGGCAGTGTTCAAATTATTAATAATTATTAGTACTCGTTTATAGTAAGGATGGTCTGAGTACAAAGATGAGCAACCAAACTAACAAGAGAGATGGAGCATCTTGATTTTAAGGGAATGGATAAAGGAATTAAACGTATTTAGTCTTGAGAAAAGACGGCTCCGGGGAGACATGATGCTCTAAAACTCCAGCATCTTACAGAATAAGGGACACAGCGCTGGGAACAGCAGGTCTGACACTAGCTTGTGCTGTCCTCAGCAAGGGGGGCATAACCTATGTGACAGGTTCTCTTTAAGCCCAAGATTTTTGATATTTAATTGTTCCATCATTTTGCCAAATTCTGCACATGTCCCATTCCAGATCACAAAAACATTGTCTATGTATCTAGTCCATAGGGCTATCTTCTCTTAATGCATTGGTGGACCATCTCCAAACACTTCTGAAATTTTCCACCAGTTACGAGGTACAGGTTGGTGTAATAGCTAGGGCTGCTCTTCATTGTACCTCGTAACTGGTGGAAAATTCTGCCATCAAAGAGAAAATAGTTTTTGGTCAGTGAGAACTCCAAGAGATCAGCCACAGATTTATTCTGATCTTCAAACTGAAGACCACGAGTGCGCAGAGAAGAATTAACAGAATCCATGCCAGAACTGTGGGGTGTAAAGGGAGTCCATGTCTATACCAGCGAGAGATGTAGTTTTATCGACGTAGATACCCTAAAGACATTTAACGAAGTCCATTGTATCTCGTGTATCAGAGGGAAGTGATTGGACAAATGGGGATAATATCCTGCCTATATGATTTTCCCTTGGTCGTAGGACCCACAAAAAAGTGGGGGGAAAAGCGGTTCCATGTAAAACCCCCATAAAAGACAAAGGGGTGGGGGGGGGATCCCTCCGTCTGGAGGAAAAAAGGTTCAATATCAAGAGGAGAAAAGCCTTCTTTACCATGAGTCTGTGGAATAGCCGCCTCATGAGCTAGTAACAGCTGGCACAGGTGAGGGCTTCAAAAGGCTTAGACAATTACAACTAAATCCTATTAATAAAGTTTTTTATTAAAATGTAGATCCAGTCTGATAGCAGGTTTGGGATCAGGAACGAACTATGTCAAAATGTGAGCAGCATGATGAGGAGGACTGTTTAAATCCCAATTCAAATTGACTCCCTAAAGTTATTGGGCGATCAAACGCCTGCTGTGAATTTAGCCATTAGCTCCTTGTTAGAGATCAGCAAGTTGTGCAAAAAATACTGAAACACGTGTGCATCTAAAGGGAAGAGATGGTCTCATTTAGTGCATTTAAAAAGATTTCAAGAAATTTTATGTTGATCCTGAAATTTAAATCAAAATCCAAATATCCAGAACTGTTTGTGAGTAATGTATGTCTGTCTTTTTTTCAACCGTACTAATGATATAACTTAACCCTACAGCAGGTCTCCCTCCGCTAAAACAGACTTCCTCACCAGAACCTGAACAGAGCCAAGATGCAGTTCCCCAGGTAAAGTGAAGTCCGATATTGATGCAGCTGAGAATTCTTGCAATTTTTGCTCTGATGTCCACAATTTTGGGAGACACTGATTGTGAATTAATGTGTGGTTTTATCATTGCTATTAGGATAATCTGGATCTGACCAGTGCTGCCACTCGTGTGGTCCTGAGCAGCACCTGTGCCTTATGCCAGCAACACGTACACCTTGTGCAGCGCTACCTAGCAGAAGGAAAGCTTTACCACCGGCAGTGCTTCAGGTACAGGGCAGGAACATATTTTTGCATTGATTGATCTTGGCCAAAGCTTCTGTTTTTAGAAAGTTTGCTTTATAACTCCTGAAAGCAGGAATTGGTTGTCACTTAAAGGGAACCTGTCACATAGGTTATGCTACACTTCTTGAGGGCAGTTTAAGCTAGTGACAGACCTGCTGTTTTCAGCGATTTGTCTCTTAGACCATGTTCACGCGGCTTAAAATTGGACGTATTTCAGTCCGTAATTACCCGCCGGAGTGCGCAGATTACGGCTGGAATACGTCCTACTCATTACGGTAATCCACAGTTCTCATAGAGAACTATGGATTACGTCTCCTCTCTCTGCTCGGCGAATTCGCCGAGGGGGGAGATAAGTGACTTGCTAGCGGCGTATACGCGCCGCTGGTAATGCAAGTCTATGGGCCGGTGAGGTGCCGGCCCCCCCGCTCCCTCCTCCGGCCACACGGCGTAATTGCGGCCCGTAATTTTAAGCCGTGTGAACCTAGCCTTATTCTGTGTGATGTGGTAGTTTCAGAACATTAAAATCTGACAGTTTGAGCCTGTTCTTCTGGAGAGGAGTCCAGTTTATTCATGACCGGGTGTTAGCCTCGACCATCCGCAGATAGCCTCGCCCACCTAGTGCCGATTCTACCCATTAGGCAGGGTTCACATGGCAATAATTGCGGGACGTATTTCGCCCGCAATTACGCCGTGTGCTCGGGAGCGGGCCGGGGGGGGGGGCCAGCAGCCCGCCGGCCCCATTGACATTCATTATTCTCGGTGCGTATACGCCGTGAATAATTGACATGTCACTTCTCTCGCCGTCTTGTGCGAGCGGGGAGAGGAGACGTAATCCATAGTTCTCTATGAGAACTTTGGATTACCGGATTGTCTGGGACGTATCTCGCCCCATTTTTAAAGCGCAGTACGGCGTGAAATACGGGGCGAGATACATCCCAGTTTAAGCCGTGTGAACATAGCCATAGCCGCTTCCAATATTTGTATGAAAAACGCAACATAAGAAGCAGATTTCAAACTAGGATTTGCAGAGGTTTTTGAGACGCGCGTATGAAATACTGTATTCAACGTGGTTTTTATTCTGGCATTCAAATATTGTGCAAGAGCATTTTTTGGGGGGGCACAGATCCAAATCCAAAAATGCGTCACACTTTTAGATGAGGTTTTGAAGCTCTCCATTGATTCCCATGGGCATTTTATTTGTGTAAAATGTCTCAAGAATAGACATGTCCCTTATTTTTCACCACTGAAAACAATGCTGAAAGTGAGAGTGGAAAAACCATGTTGCATGAAGTACAACGCAGTTTTTTTATAGGAAAAGATGAACTGGGGCCATTTTTTTAGTTGTTTTTGATGCTGTATTGGGGGCGGAATCCGTGCCAAACCAGCCCCAAAAACAGCGTCCAATTCAGCCATGGCAATGTACCCTTAGGCCCGGTTCACACGGCTTATTGCCGGCGTAATTGCGGGGACGGATTTCGCCCCGCAATTACGTCGGCTGCCGTGCAGGGGGGCGGGGCGGGGGGGGCCGGCAGCTCGCCAGCCCCATAGACACTCATAATGTGCATGTCACTTTTTCCCCCCTCGGCGTATTCGCCGAGCGGGGAGGAGAGACGGAATCCATAGTTCTCTATGAGAACTGTGGGTTACCGTAATTACTGGGACGGATTCCAGCCGCACTGCAGCGCAAATACGGCGCGCAATACGGCTGAAATCCGTCCCTGCAATAAGCCGTGTGAACAGCCACTTACTGTGCTTAGGTAGAAACAGAAAACAGCATGTCGGTCACTAGTTATCCTGTCCTCAGATAGGGCAGCATAAGCTCTGTGACAGGTTCCCTTTAATGATGTCCTTCTCGGCGCTTATTGGGCGACTGGATTGTCTTCATAAGAAAACCCATTAAAAGTTTTCCATCCACAGGATTCATCTTTCATATTGAAAAATTTAGAAATACAAAAAATTTAAAAATACAAAAAAGTTTGTCCAGTGTAGAAAAGCCATTTTCATAGACCCTGTTAAAAAAAAAATTCTTTGTTCAGTGGATAAAAATGTTATAATTTATACCTTGAACTAAGTTATGCACCTTTGTAATCTACTCTTACGACGTTTTCTGCTTCCTGCGCCGCTGCATAGCTCTTAGATGACATGAAGCTCAGTAGTTCGATGTGTCTCCACACAAAGATAAGGGCTCAGATCATGTGATCAAATAGGTTTGGCTTTTTTCTGTTATTAGGCTATGTCTCCACTGCACTTGAATACGATCGTTCGTGCAGCCCCATAGACTGCAATAGAAAAGACGAGCTGCTGTCTCCACAGCTTGTCTTTTCTCTGCTTATCTTCTGGCGCCGGCGTATTGTACAACATGTTGTATAATACACCGACGCTTTTTAGTTTTCTTGGCGGGTGATGGAAAAAAAAAACCGAGAAACGACCATGGTTTTTGTAAAAAGCGTGACAAAAACACGGTCCTTCATCGGGGAAAAAACGGCCGCTTTTGTCTGATGTTTTGTAGACGTTTTGTAAGACGTTTTTGTCTGATGCAGTGTAGACATAGCCTTAAAGGGGTTTTATCATTTTATTAAATGGTCTTCAGAATAAGGGGACAGTGAAAACAAACAACTTTGCAATTGGATGTCATTAGCAAAGCGGTCTTATATTCACAGGTTTCCTTATCCTGTGTTTTTGTTTACACTGATTTCCAGTCCGGGTCGGATCCCGCCGGTTTCTTCCTGCTTGCATGTCACTAGCTGTGAGCGCGTTTACAGTCTGTACTGCCCTCCGGTCATCTTCAGGGAGCTGTGTCTCTCACTCAGAGTAAGGGATCATCACATTTTCACTTTATACAGCCAGAAGAAATAGAATTACACTGAAGGGCTTACACAATCAGGAAATAGCACAATTTGTGTCGATCCCTGCCTGACTTAGAGTTAGGGGCTGTAGCATTTTCTCTCTCCACACCCAGCAGAAACAGACTGCAACAGATTCTACAATGAGAAAACATAACAGTTTTGTCCCGGTGCCTAACTCTCCTGCATAGAAGCGAGATCCGTGCTGTTCGTAGAAAGCTGTAACAAATCTCCAGCTGTGAGAGAAGAAGAGATCAGTTGCTCAGTCTAGATTGAATGCAGCCTGTGGTATGTATACAGCTCATATAAATAAGACTGCATAGGGAAAGACACAGTGACATGTGGACTCAGAGAGGGGGGAGGGTGGGGACTCGGGAGCCAGCATGAACAGTGAAGGGGAAATGATGTCACCTAGATGGGAGGGGAAGAAACGCCCCTGCATTTCTAGAGTTGAGAAGTTGAGAGCAGTATGAATCAGCCGAACTAAGGAAGCGATACATCCCCTTTAAAGCCACACCCGCTACTAAGGTTTTCGACATGAGGGAGGAAACTGGGGAGAGTACCAAAGGATCCTGGGGACTTTCATTTTACAGGACCAAGGGAAACCGTTTTCAAACAGGAAATGCTGCTGCTTGGCTACAGGAAAGGGAGGCGACACAGCACAAGAAATGCACAAATTAGCTCAGAAAACATCACAAGGAGGCGCATAAAGACTCAGGCAGGCTTAATAAAAATTGACATTGTGTAATACCTAGCTTCCTTTGTGGCGGCGCTGAAGGGAATTTGAACACTTGGGGTATGTTCACATGACATATTTGTGGGGTGTACTTTGGCACGTAATTGCGCAGCATTGCGTCTGGAGTATGCCCCGCAAATATGGAAAAATCACAGCACTCATTGAGTACTATGATAACCCGGCATATTTCCATGAAAGTAATAGGAGGCCGGGCCATAGCACCAGCGCGTAGTTTCATCAGCAGGCTTATTGCAATGCGCACAGGTATGCACTGCAATAAGCCTTACTGCCAGGTGCTGCCACAGATTAGAGCTGATTTCTTGGAGGAGTGGGCAATGTACACTATGATATTTGTGGACCAGAACTTGTGCTCATATCTTAGGTGTTCACCTCCTGGAAATGAAGCTTCTTAATGTATCTTATATGTCCTTACATCTTGGCCTTTTTTAGAAAAATTACTAGATTTCTGACATTTTTGATTGCGTTCTTTGCTCTTAGACCTTCCTTTCAGTTCTATTATAAGATTTTTATGACTTTTCTAATATGTCTCCTGTTTCAAAAAAAAATTCCCCTTACTGTCAGTCAGATGAAGTCCAATCCATTAGGAAATAAATAATTTCATTGCTTGTCGCCAATTTCCCGGTGTGGGGAATCCCGGGTACATGTCCCCTTTTTTCTACCAACCGGTCCTGAGACTGGACATTTTTGACCCATCACCCAGACCAGACCGGGCCCCCCCAAAGTCCCGAGTCGTTAAAAAGGGCCCCGTTGGAAAACACAGTCTTGTCTCCACCAAAGCTACGCACACCACCAAAGCCCCTCCCCCAGAAAACCCCACAAAAACTTGAGGGGGAAGGTCTATCAACGGGCCCCCAGTGCCAGCGCCGAGAAGAACAAGTGATACCACACCACAACCTCGCCACGGCCCGACCCCCAAAGGGGTGGCCACAAGCCCGACAAGTTTTATAATGGGGGGATAATAGATATTTATTACTGGTTGTAATAGGCATTAGGGAAAAGGACTAAAAGCTGAGCCCTCTTTTGGGATTAACAAATCCTCGTTTCCTTTTTTTACCACTACGCGGAGGCCCCCTTGGCTTCTCAGCCCCCTTTCCCATAATCCCTTTTGTGATATAATGTTAGTAGGGGGCAAAAAGGAAATTTTAAAAACTACACACCAAATTTTGGTGCCCCCCTCGGGGAAGATCCCCCCCTTTCGGGGGTAAAAAGGATCTTGATGATGTAAAAATTTCACTTTTTGAAGGGGTTTGTCTAAATTTGCACGTGCCCCATTACACCCAATTACAGCGCTCATGATTCCTGACAGGTTGAAATGAGGGGGGGACGAGGGTGGGATCGAGCTTTTTTAATTTTACCATTGTAGCATCAACATAAATTTATTTAAAAGAATTTACATGGACATCCCATCTAAGTACAGTTTAACTAACTTTTTTTTTTTCTGCCCCATGAAGGTGAAAGCGATGGCGACCCCCCCCATTTTTCCAAAACCCAAGGGGAAAGGGGCCAAGGTTTTTCAGAAGGGTAAATAATTTAAGGAAAGATATTCACACTGCATATTTGCTGGGCATACTTGGGCGCGTAATTGCATCAGTACCCCCGCAAATACGTAAAAATCATTAAAAGTCCACACATATTGGTTTCGTGGAATCAGGGGCATCTTTGAACAAAAACAAAAGTATAGGGGAGAAAGCGCCCAACCCCTTGCACGATCAAAGTAGGTGCTTGTAAACACGTATTGTGGCACACACCTGTGCACGGCGTATTGCAACATCATGGTTAGAATTGGCTAACTCACAAGTATTAAAATTAGTCATTACAAGGGTGCACATCTGGAGGGAGGTGTTTGTTTAACCCGGGCAAAACCCCCATAACAGAGAGAAAAGTCCGAACCCAAAAATTTCAGTGATCCGGGGGCCTATCGTTGTTAATTGGGGTGTCCCGATCCGGTAGTTGTCGGGGAATAACGGATCGCGTCTGTTGATTGTCATTCTATAGTTTTTTTCTCGAGATAAGCTGCTTGCAAAAATGTCTGGTAGCAGCATATACCCCTTCTACTTTTGAAACAGCCTGGCGTTGTATAGAGGGAAGGAAGTTTTTTCCCTTTTTAACATTCTCTAAAACCCAAAAAGCATAGCTACCTTTGCCTACAAGATAGACGTAAAGGTTTTGCCCTTAAAAGAAGTGACATTAGTGAGAGTGGGACTTTGCATTTTTTAAAACGGACCTAAACAGGGAAGCGGTGCTTCTTGAGGTTGGTCTGTCCTTCAGGGGGCCCTCTTTTGTATGTCTATAGGGTGGCGAAGGAGGATATAGGCCAAAAAAAAAAAAAATTTTTTCTCAAAACAGACATTTTCAGCACATCCAATACACCTTTAAAAATGATATATGAATGTCTTTAAAATGTAGTACACTTTAGTGGATTTATTGCTTAGCTCATGTGTCTGTGGTATGTCATTTAGAGAGGAGGAAGAAAAACGACATAAGGATCCTCCATGGATTGCCTTAGTGGCAGCATCTGAGCCCAAAAGACGAGCTGCCCCACCACCTCCCCCTGCAATCCGAAAACAGGAGGATTTGGAAAAGAACACCAAATCACCAGAAGATAAAACCGATCCTTCTTCTGATTCCAAACACTACAACCCATTTGATGAAGAAGACGAAGAGGAAAGTGAAAATACGTTGAAACCAAGCCATCCATGGTATGGAATTACCCCAACCAGCAGCCCAAAGAGTCGAAAGAGGCCAGCGCCTAAAGCACCAAATGCTTCTCCTTTGGGTAAGAAAGTCTGTAGTTCTCCTTGTCTTGCTGACGGCCATCTTTGTTTCTTCTTATATGAACAATTTCTTATTTTTTTTGCTAGTGTATGAGTTACAGTATAATTTCTGTTTTCTTTCTGCAGCTCACCATCCTTGTCATCTTACATCCCGACTCTCTCATTCAGAGCCTCCTTAAAAGCGCCCCTTCACCAGCTTTAAGCACAGAGAGCCTTCCTACAGAGCCATCCACAAAAGATCATGAGCCAGAAAGCGTTCCGAAGAGTTCTTCAGAACCAACTATTCACTCGCCCACCACATCCGGGCCACCAAATTTAGGGGAGAAGATTTTCAGTCTTTCCAAAAATTAATTTACCTGTTCAAGTCTTTTATAAACCAAACCACGTTTCCCTCATAAGGTACTTACCGTACAATGAGGTACAAGAAACCCTTTCCCCCAGAAAAGAGAGACTCTTCTTGTGATAGCCTCCGAACGAGTCCAAGCAGACCTCTCCATCCCACCCATCCAATCAATTTTTATTTCAGAAGTGAAACCAGCACCAAAGGTATATTTTATCAAACCCCTTTGGGGCCTCTTTTCACAGGCTTATTTGGGCACGGATTGGGCGCCGTACCCGGGGCCGGTTTTTGCGCTTCAGAACGGCGCCAATCCGTGGGAGTCATTAGGGTAACCACTGCCCAAAAGGAATAGGGGTTTCCCCTCGCTCCCCCCCCCGGGCAAATCCCCCGCGGGGGAGAAAGGCCCAAACTTTATTTTACGGCATGCATGTCTAGGGGGCCCCGGGAGGGGGCCCCCCCGCCGCGCTCCGCCCCCCCCCGTCCCCCCCCCCTTATTCACTGGATTTGTGAGTAAATACGGCTCACAAATCCGTGGGAATAACCCGTGTGAACAGGGGCCTTATTCTCTAAAAAGGGGTGGAGTCTGAAAATAAAATATATGTAAAAGTTGTATTATAAAATTTTGTTTTCTTAAAAAAAAAATAGGGCCCATTTTTGCAGTAGTGTAGATAAAAATCCAAAAATAAAAAAAGCTAATAATTGATCAGCACATACAAAACAATTTTAATGAAATTAGTGTAGGTTCACACTGGTGTGGCAGCAAAGCAATGCAAACACAACACAATATTAGCAGCACCTACATAGCAAAGAACGGTTAAAGGGAAAAGGGGGCCTTTCAAAATGCAATTCTTCTGTTCTGAGGTCACCTTATCATGTTGGATGGACTCTTGCAATTTTGATCAAAAATATGTGCCAAGAACCTCAAATTTTCATGTATTCAAAAAGAGGAAAATCATTTTGAATATTCCCCTGTTTATTAAAGGGTATTTTCACACACGTTTGCTTCATTGGATCCTTTAAGTGCGTGTTTGGTCCTGTTTTGGACCCCCAAAAAGGGCACAAAGCGCAAACTAACAAAGTGCAGTTTTATGTACATTCTTTTTAATGTAAAACAGCATCGGGGTGGAAGGGTATCGCAATATTGTTTTTACCGTCTTTCGGATCTTTTCAAAAAACGTCATTCAGTTTTTTGAACCGAAAGATAAAGCAACGCCAATTTTAAAACTAACGGGGTGTGTCTCTGAAGCCCCAAAAATGCCCTCGTGTTGGATGTGATTTTCGGATCCAAAACAGATCCAAAATCATATCTAAAATGCAGTGTGAACATACCCTAACTGTCTCTTAACGTGTGTATTGCTTTGCTGCCACGCCGGCGTGCACCTAGACAAATTTCTTTAAACTTGTTTTGGATGTGCTGATCAATTTTTATTTTTGGTTGTTTGTATGGGGGATAGCTACCCCAGGTAAAATGTCAGAGTAGGGTTCCCATTTGAAAATTAGGTTCTTTATTGTGAGGGTGGGCTCTAGCAATCTTGACCAAAAAACGTCCTCTAAGAACCTCAAATTTTCTTGTATTCAAAAGGTAGCAATTTTTGAAATATTTTTCCTAGTTATTTTTAAAATTTTTTCCTTTGGCCATGTTCACACGGGTTTTTAAAAATTGGGCGTTTTTCAGTCCTTTAATTAGCCCGGGGTGCGCAATTACGGCTGAAAACGTCCCCCTCTTAAGGAATCCACAGTTTTAAAAAAACTAGGGTTTTCGTCTCCCCCCTGCTCGGCGAATCCCCGGGGGGGGGAAAAAGTAAAAGGGGAAAACAGGGCGTATACGGCCCTGGTAATAAAAATCTATGGGGCCCAGTTGCCGGGGGCCCCCCCCTCCCCCCACACGGGTAATTCGGGCCCTAATTAAAAAAACCCCGCAAATTAAGCTGGTGAACCTAGCCTTTAAAGTTTTTAAAGGGGTAAACAAAACCCCCGGGTCCTGCAGTAACTTCTTCCAGTATCCCTTGCCAACCTTCTGAAGGTTTGTTACCATGAAATATTAGAAGAGGAAGGTATTGACTGCAAGGATTGTTTGTAATCTGTAACTGTAGAGAAGCATAGACCTGCATAGGAGCTTTAGACACTAAACCTAATAATAAAAATGTGTTCGCAAAGGTGACCCTGCCCTTTGATAAGTTGATTTACATAGAACACTCTGCGGGTATCCATGATTAGCATATAGGATCCAGACATCTGTTTCTACTGTAGTAGCAGTCTGGAAACCTTTGCTATTAATAGTATATCCACATTGCAGTGAGTGGCAGCCTGTGGGTGCACAACATGTTAAGTTAAACAAATCAATAATGGGAAAAATTTTTAAAAATTTTCACATCAAACTGCGTCCCTGAAGGAAACAAACCATAAGCCTGTCATTTGCCGAATTTTCTTTCAGGCTTCATGCAAAGAGAACCCTTTTAATAGAAAGCCCCTCCAACAATCCCCCGACAGAAAAAAGCAAGAAAGGCCCGAAGCCTGCTCGTCCACCTGCACCGGGACATGGCTTCCCGCTTATCAAACGCAAGGTAGGGAAAGAAAAGTATGTTTTTTGTCTTTCTAAGCTTCAGAGAACCACTTCTCCAAATGATCCCCCTTTGGCCTTAGGGTTTAAGTGATGAAATTCCCCGAAGATGAAATTCGATGGATGGAGGAAAATTGGATACGAAAATTGATGCACTGAGCAGGGGTGGAGCGGGCAAAGGGTTCGCAGGGGGAAAAATGTGGCAAAGGGTGTGAACAAAACATAACCAAAAAGCTATGACATGAGTTACAAGTAATATTCTCTTGTTTTTACAGACGCGGAAGAGGATGGTTTGTTGGTGGATTGGTTCAAACTTATAAAGAACATACCTGGTGCCCGAGAAACTGGCTTGTGTACAGTAAATACGTTGTGGGGAATAGGGTCCCCGGTCTTTTTGTAAAGACATGACATCAAGCCCTTTTTTTTGTATACTTTAAGGGGTGTTGCCATCTTACACTTTGATGGCCGGTGTTTTGCACAAATGAGGTAACGGTAGACAGCAAGTGGTCTTTTAGGGGTAATGATCCACAGGCATCCACCAAACAAGATGGCTAAATCTAGCGTCCAAACTCACCCCTGCAATTTAAATGCTTTTTCTTTGGTAAATTTAAAATCGGAGAGTACACCCCCTTCTTTTTAAAAATTGCAGAGGGCATTTTGGAAGCTGGGTTTAACCCCTCAAGGAAATGGGTTTTCCCGAAAATCTTTTTCTCAGAATGGAGATGCTCCATTTTGCATGACCTCCATTCTGTCCTTGGGTGTTCGAGTACGCCAACACATGCTTTGTGTACTTGGAATCCAAAAAACAGAAGGGTCATCGCAAGCGCATGGCTTCTTTCGAGCCAAGGCTGATGTGGGTCCCCAGTGGGGGTTTGACCTTCCACTTTATGGCATAGCAAAGGATAGCCCCTAAAGTGCAAGATAGGAACACCCCTTTTTAAAGAGGTTTTCTTTTTTTTTTTTTTGAGTAGGGCAATTCAGAAAAAATAAAAACAAAACCGTAATTTGCATTTTAAATTATTTTGAGAAGACTTGATTTAGCCCCATGACCCACTGCCTGCTCTGCCACCGGTCCTCAAAGCAATTATGACACATTGATTGAGACATTCTACCACACAATCAACAAGGGCACAGCCCTGAGGCTCCTAAAAATCTTTAGATATATATATATTTTTTTTTCGTTTTCTGATGTTGTGTAAAGCAAATTAGTTTTCTGAAGTTCACACCTCCATTTATTATTGTATTTCCCTTCAGTGCAAGTAGCCTGACATGACGTTGTAGTATAACTATTAATGGAGATATATTATTAGTAAAAAAAAAAAAAAATGTTTATTTAACCTGCGGTCTATGCCAGTACCCGATACCAGGGTAGAAAACATGCTTTAAATTACATCATCATAGAATATAGGTTAGCAAGGGTAGATCTTGGACTGTGTTCACATCACATTTTTCAGCTACTTTTAGGGTCACGTATGAAAATTGTCTAGGTTTAAAACTCACTTTGTTGCCCATAGCAGCCAATCAGAGCTCCCCTTTATTTCATATAGTGCACTGGAAAAATAAGAGGGGCACTCAGGTTGCTATGGGCAACAAAGTGAGTTTTAGACCTAGACAGTTTTCATACATGTGGCCCTTAGTGTGTATGTGCGAAACCTCCCAACATAAACACTAAATGCATCTGTAGCGTTACACAACCTCTACATATAGCACTGTATACCACAAGAAATTAAGCATGGAATAATGTGGTACACTTTTATTTCATATACGGGGTCATTTCCATTAAACAGATGTCATAATAGTCTATGGGTGAGGAACGCCACTGCATGGAACCCATCACAGCCTTCATTTAGCTTGCACTTGCAGCTTTACCTGGTGTATGTGCTAAATGGAGACCAAAACTTCCATCTAAAAGAAGCCTTGTAAAATGAGACACCTTGTTGTGTAGATTCCAGCTTGTCATCAAAGGGGGTTGTCCACTTTAATAAAAACTATATTTAAATGAGGCCAGGGTAGGGGGGAAGAAAATAATTCTTACCTCCTGGTAGGGGCTTGTTCACTCACCGTTTTAACTCTGTGTTTACATCCGCTTTTTAGATCCGTCTCTGGGACCGACAGGACGGACCCAGAGACGGATCTAAACAATTAGCAGTGAGATTATCACTGCGGGCTATGAGCAACACACAGCGGCGTTCTCATGAGGGATCGCCGCTGCGTGTTCCCCTCCTGCCTGTCGACTCCGTCTTTGAAAGAATTGCATGTCAATTCTTTCAAAGACGGAGCCGACAGGCAGGAGGGAAATACACAGCGGCGATCTCTAATGTGAACGCCGCTGCGTCTCTCATAGCCCGCAGTGATAATCGCACTGCGAATTGTTTAGATCCGACTCTGGGTCCGTCCTGTCGGTCCCAGAGACGGATCTAAAAAGCGGATGTAACACTGAGTTAAAACGCTGTGTGAACAAGCCCTAGCACTCCCTGCTGCAGTTCCCAAGCTCTCTGCTCCGCTTCACTTCTGGGTTCTTCTCCCGACCTATGCTCCATTCACTGACTTTGAGCACTAGCCACTTCTGTTTTTATCGGGAGGAGAACCAGGAGTGAAGAGGAGAGGATCGTGGCCCCATCTAAATAGGATGTTATCTAAGTGGATAATCCCTTTCAGAGGAGACTGTCAGCAATAAGATAACTGAAAGATAGATATCCTCAAATTCAATGCTATTTTTATTTTCTTTCTCTTAGTATGAAGCAACAGAGTCTTGAGCAGCGTCAAGCGGATGTTGAGTATGAGCTTCGTTGCCTTCTCAATAAACCAGGTAAGTCTGCGTCCCCAAAAAATCACTAGTTTTTATTTTTCTTGGTCGTCCCTAAGTGCATCTATACTGATGGTAGAATCCTATGCGGCTCATGTAAATCAAAGAATGTGCCCTTAGTTTTTAGGATCTTTGCTTTCCGTTTGGCTCCCCTTGGAGAAAGCCAGTAAGAAACATAGGAGCTTAACTGTCAGCTAAATGTTTCTATTCCTTCATATTACCAATTGGGAAGAATCTCCGCACCGGACACACACTGACAAACTTTTGACAAGTCACTGTGATGGCTATACTTGAAAAAATAACTTCTCTGTTCATATTTATTATAATGGTTTATTTCTTGACTTTCTTCCATTGAAATATCTGGAGAACGTTAGGGGATATTCACACGAAGTATGTTCAGTGTGGACACTGTCCACGCTAGAAACGCGTTGTTTCCTCCTTGCAAGCGCAGAATTTCAACAAGGAAATGATGCAGACTGCCCGAAGCAGATTTCTGCCTCCTATACTTTAGTATTTGTCGGCGCATAAACGCCTCAAAGAATTGACATGTCAACTCTTTGTAGTTGCGGACAGTACACAGCAACAAATACTTGAGTAAAATCGGCAGCGTCTGAACACCGACACTGATTTTATATTGAATGTGAGGCGTCCTACTTTCCAGTGTTCCAACGGACTAGATTTTGGGCTCGATTTGGAGCCGTATATGCCCCAAAATAAGCATCCAAAAACACAATGTGAATAAGCCCTTAAAGTTCTTGATGCTCCGTGTTGTCATATTTTAGTTCTTCTCTAAATATAGGTGTCTCTCATCCTTGTGTACTGATAAAGAGAGAGTAACGAGAGCGGTAGCAATGAAGTTTACATGTATATTATATGCATGTGGGTGACCAATTACAGCTCTGCACAGCCTTCAAAATGGCAGGATGATGGCAGCTTCCTGTAAGAACAGCAACCTTGGAGCACAGATGACTTTTTTTGCAAGGGAAATAAGTGTTGATGAGCAGATGGTATGCGGTTTTAGAAACAGTCTGAAAACCGACATGCAACGCTCCCAATAGACTTTAATAGAAAATCCGTTCAACAGTCCTCACTGAACGGATTTTCTGCCGGACATCTTTTCACACCGCTGGCGGTCCGAAAAACTTAGAATATGTTTATTCTTCTGCCGGTTTTTGTCAGTGCCGTGGGAACGCACCCTTACCTACATAGAAGTGCATTTTTAATACATTTTTATGCTGCTTTTGAAACCTTAACCCTGAGTACAATGAAATGCTGTGGTCCTTTTCATCAGTGATACTAAAACCCCGGTTTTACTCTTTACAGAAAAGGACTGGTTGGATGAAGATAAGGAAAGAGAACGGGTACTTATGCAGGAGCTGGTGACCCTCATTGAGCAAAGAAATGCTATTGTCAAATGCTTGGATGAAGATAGGCAAAGGTATGAATCCTATTGTCATACAGCCCATACAAAAATTATATGCTAAATAACTCTTCCCATGAGGCTGTTTCACAGAGCCTGCTCTTCACAGCCAGCTTCAGGCTCCCACTTCCTGTTCAGGTTGTGGGTGGTTTTACAGTGTGACTGACATTACAGCTCTGCTATTTCTAGCTGAGCCTGTTAGAGGGCCATTGGTGATGGAGGGGCCTCAACAGCAGGGTACACGGCTACTCTAAAGGGTTAAAGTTTGTCAGTAAGAAAGATCAAGAAGCTCTTGTGGTGCTGGTAAGACACAGCAGGGTGTGACCTCACCATCCCGGCCAGGGTTGCTAGCACAAAGAGATGGTTGGTAAACTAGGGAAGTTTGTGTACAAGCAGGAGCTAAGGACTGCTCTAGCTCTGAAAGGAAGTGACTGTGCTCTCCTTACAGGCTTTCTTTACACCACCCCAATTATTTGAGTTGGGTTTACAGAAATCTGCAACAAATTTATCTCTGTTTCCATGTTGCAGTACTTTCAGAAGTAACCACCTGTCCTGCCGGTCATTCTCCTACCGTATATGCACAGTTGAGTCACATTATTAGGACCACTTCCTACTCTTGGTGTTGGAAGTTCATAGCTCATAAAGGAAATCACGTGGTGAGCTGGCTTGGGGTGTAAAAGGTGTGTAATAGGCGGTCTGCAGACATATCCCTCGTTACCGTCATGGTTAAAAGGGGTGATTTATTAGGGTGGCAAGAATGGATGATTATTGACTTTTAGGCCAAAGGTGCCGGTATTTCAGAAACTGTGGTTTGTGAACCATTCTTGTGCTGCTTTCGTGAAAGTGTGTCGTGAGTGGACAAATGGTGCCATTGCGAATAAGGGACATGGAATCTGCAGAGCAACACGTACCACTAATGTGTGAGGTGAACGTCAGCTGCGAAGGTGCGTAAAGGCAGACCGACACGCTAAAGGGAACAACTCGCGGCCAAAATGAACCAGGGGGCTACCAACGTGTGTCCAAAACAACACTTTAGCAAACCCTAATGTGTATGGGGCTCCAGAGCAGACAGTTACTACACCTTTGTTAGCCAAGTTGCATTGGCAGAAAAGGCTTCAGTTGTAGTATTGGAATTGGACCTCCGCTGAATGGCAAAGGGTTGCCTTCTCCGATGAGTCACATTTTCTGCTTCAACGAACTGATGGACTTTGCTGTATCAGGCGAGAAACATCAGTGAACAAACACCCAGCAACCATCGCTGAAAAAACACAGGCTGGTGGCGGCAGCATTATGGTCTCGGGAATGTTTTTATGGCAGTATCTGCACCACTCATCCATGTGGAAGGCACTCACCCTCCGATTTGGGTATGAATCCATCCTCGCAGATCACATTACACTCATTCCTGTCTTTCCTGGGGCAGATGGGATCTTCCAACAAGACAAGGTAACATGGATAGATATGCCCAACATTAAGACTCCCAAGTACTACACTGGCCCCCTAATTAAGCATCTGTGGGACCAACTTGATTATCATTTTTGTTCTATGGATCCTTCAACATGCATCATCTCGGGCACCAGATACTTGTGACAACCTTCCAGGACCTTATTGAGTCACTCCCAGCCCATCTAGCAGCTCTATGGGCTACACAGGGTGATTCCTCTGGATATTATAAGAATGTGACTCGACTGTGCAGCAGGGTGACAGATGATTGTATTCTGCTTTACTGCCTGAGCAGATAACTGGTTAGATCATTACATGCCATTACCTGCTGGTACATGTTAGTCTGGATTTTCTTTGTACTTTAAGACATAAGTGTAAAATCATATTATTAGTAAGTTTCATAATTATACAGGTTTAAATGTTTAGGTCATGTCCCTCTCGTGTATGGAAGTTTCACACACCTACTAGATCAAGATGAGCAACTCTGTGAAAACTTGCCTCGGTTTCCTTCATCCAGCTGATGTTTTCCCATAGAAGACAAGGGATAGGGATTCATGTTCCACCATTGTCTAATATGCTTGAAATACAGTTTTGTAATAGGAAATGTGTCATCAGAGTTAGGACATTTTGCAGATTTGCCGGCAACAGGGGAGAAAACATATACAGTATGTTGGCACAGTATAAATTGCTTCTTTTTACTGCAGGGAGGAAGAGGAGGACAAGTTAATAGAAGCAATGCTCCAGAAGAAAGGTAAGAGCATCATTGGAGGTGACCTTTTCTGATACCAAAAGAAAGCTGCTGCTACTGTACAAGTAGGTTGCGGTACTACATCTCTGTAGAGGATGAAGATGATCTGTAATGGACCTCTGCAGAGTTCTGCATTGCAAGTGGATTTACAGGGGTCTTGCCGCATTGCAAGATCCTCATAGCTTGCTACAGACCCATCTCAAGAAGGGGGAGATGGCCTCACTTGTGCAGCTTTTCCCATTCATGTCTATGGGAGTCCTTGGTATAGCTGAGCACACTCACTTGGCTATAGTCGGAACTGCCATAGAAAGGAATAAGGCTATGTTCACACGGTGTAATTGCGGAGATGTATTTTGCCCACAATTACGGCGGGGTGGGGGGCACAAGACATTCATTATTCACGGCGCGTATACGCCGTGAATAATTGACATGTCACTTATCTCCCCCCGCACCGTATTGTCCGAGCGGGTAGAGGAGACGTAATCAATAGTTCTCTGAGAACTGTGGATTACCGTAATGACTGAGACGTATCTCGCCCCGTATTTAACGCAGTACAGCGCGAAATACGGGGCGAGATGCATCCCATTTTAAGCCGTGTGAACATAGCCTAAGGAGAACTGCATGACCATTTCCCCGTTCTCTAGGAACAGCTTATAGCAAGCCAGGAGCCGACCTCAGAAAGTATTTTGCAAAGTGGCAGACTTCCTTAGGAAAAAAAAAACCCGCCAGCATTTGCAACATTTTTATATATTGTCATTGCTTACACTATGCATGTTTAGCAAGAAGTAGTTTATGCTTAGACTTCCCATGCACATAAGATAACACTGGACTGACAGCTGTGTCGCCCAATGTCCCATGCATGCTTAGGTTGGCTGAGTGTGCCTATGTTTTTAATATAAACAGAGGAGGAAGCTGCTTTCAAACACCCCTAGTGGAGAATGTTAAAATTCATCTGTTCAACCCTTCTCTCCCTTAACCTGTGCAGTTGAGGGGGAGTCTGGTGTAGACTGTAAACATTGGATGGTTTTGGCTGGTTTAGCCAATATTTAGCTTAACGTGTATGGCCAACTTTTTACAAATTTGTGGCAGAGCGACCTTAGGCGGTCGCATGTTAGTGCCACTGGGTGGAGTATAGCAGGATATGTGCTGCAGACGACACCACCGAAGACCTGGTCTCGGTGGGGGAAGTATTTTGTGTCAGTAGCTATAGGTTGCTAACAGACTTTCAGCAGCCATGCTAGCTACATGTGAGTATGAGTTGCCTTTCCTGGAACGGCTATAGTGTTGGGTGGGTGGCCGTTCCCACGTTCCAGGGCAAGCTTTTGGTAGGTCTCTGGAGGCCTATTAAAAGCTTGGTACTCCAGGTGATCAGGGGTGTGGTTTGCTACATGTCAGTGAAGCCGCGGAGGTGCTGGGAAGAGGCTCTAACCCTGTAAGGCTTGAGAACAGCCAGAACCAGTAGGAGACTGGGTAAAGTGTGAGTTAATATTTTGTGGGGCTGGACGATAGATCCAGAACACTGGGAGACAGGGACTCCATGTGTAGTTAGTGGCCAAATGGCTGAGGCTTTTGTTTATTTGGCTTATTTGATTTTGCGTGCTGTACTTCATCCTGCTGAGGAATAAAGCTGGCTGAGGCCAGTTTCAACACACAGCCCCCCGGTGTCGGAGTGACATTTGTTGGTGTGCCTATATATTATATATATATATATTATATTTATTATATATTATATATATATATATATATATATATATATATCTGCCAGGTGGGCGGGGTTATCACTGGTTGGGTTGGGCTAACATGCTCATGACCATTCCGAACTCTCTTCTGGCTGAAACCTGCCAGATTTGAGCATTAACCCCTTCCTGACGGGCGAACATAATAATGGGGCGCTAAGATGTGTTCCTCCTCACCTTCTGAAAGCCATAACTTTTTATTTTTCCACCTACCTAGACATATGAGGGCTTTTATTTTGCAGGACAAGTTGTACTTTCTAATGGTGTTATTCATATTACTATAGACTATACTGGGAATGGCAAAAAAAATTCTAAGTGGGGCAAAATGTGTATTTGCGGGAGTTTTGCTTTTACGGCGTTCAATCTTCGGTAAAAATTATGCATTATCTGTATCCTGCAGGTTTATACACATCCGCCAATACCAAACATGTACGGTTTCCATTGTTTTAGTACCTTAAAGATTCAATTTTTGAAATTTGTGTGGCCGCACCATTTTGTGCAACCAATAACTTTTTTGTACGAACACCTACGAACTTGTGTGAGGCGGCATTTTTTTGCGGGCTGAAGTGTACTTTTTATTGCTAGCAGTTTGGAATACATGCCACTTTTTTGATCAATTTTAATGACAATTTTGAAGGGGCGTGAAATGACCAAAAAACTGCAATTTTGGCATTTGGAATTTTTTCTTTTATGGTGTTCAGCGCACAGGATAAATTAATTTTATATTTTAATAGATCGGACTTTTTCGGACGCACCAACCCCAAATATTTTTCTTTTTTTTTTTTTTTTTGTTTTAAATTGGTTTTTTTAAATTTTAATTATTTTTAATTTTTTTTAAAATTAAAAAATTTTTTTTTTTTTTTTTTTTTTACTTTGAGTCCCCCTTGGGCCCTTCACCACTAGAGGGTCGATCATTTATACATTGTATATACAATGCATTGGGGTGTACAAAGATGGCGGTTTCCCACTTCCTGAAGTGGGGCAATTGAGAACATGGCAGTGATGGAAGCCATCACAAGGCTTCCGGCTACCATGTTCAGCGATCGGGACATAGCGATCTCGCTGCTGATGTCCCGATCGCAGAGAGGAACGGTGCGCGGGTTAACCCCTTCCTGATGGACGGTCATAATAATATGGCTCTAATTTTTTTCCTCTTTCCCTTCTGAAAGATATATTCCCCCCCTCCTACATAAACATATGAGGGCTTTTATTTTGCGGGATGAGATTTACTTTCTAATGATGTTATTCATATTACCACTGAATATACTGGGGAACGGCAAAAAAATTCTAAGTGGGGCAAAATGTGAAAAAAAACATACTTGCGCCATGTTTGCAGGAGTTTTTTTTTTAATGGAGTTTATTCTTCGGTAAAAATGTGTTATCTGTATTCTACAGGTTGTTACGCATCCGGCAATACCAAACATGTAGGGTTTCCATTTTTTTACTTTTGAAATTTGCGCAGCGGCGCCATTTTGTGCGACCAATAACTTTTTTGTACTAACACCTACAGATGTCATTGAGGGGGGCATTTGTTGCGGGCTGAAGCATACTTTTAATTGCTAGCAGTTTGGAATGCATGCGACTTTTTTGATCACTTTTATTCCAATTTTTATGCGAAGTAAAATGACCAAAAAAACGCAATTTTGGCGTTTGGAATTGTTTTTCTTCTATGGTGTTCAGCGTACGGAATAAATGATGTTATACTTTTATAGATTGGACTTTTTCGGACGCGGCTATACCAAATATGTGTAACTTTTTAAATTATTTTGTTTTTATTTGTAAAATAGGGAAAGGGGGTAATTTGAACTTTTAATACTTTTTTTTTTTTGTCCTTTAAAACTTTTTTTTTTTTTTTTGCTTTAACATGGAGTCCCCCGAGGGCGCTTAAGCCCTAGGGGGCGCGATCGTTAATGCAGCCTAAAGCATTGCATAGACAGGGCCATAGGCTGAACAAAGATGGCGGTTTCCCCACTTCCATCCTATGGCCGGAAGTGGGGAAATTCAAAACATGGCAGCGATGAGAGCCTTCACAAGGCCTCCAGCTGCCATGTTAACCGATTGGGACTCGGCAATCTCACCGCTGATGTCCCGATCAGACTGAAGAAGGGTGCGCAGCAACGTTTTTCATTCATTTAAACAATGCGGCCATCTTTGCAGCGGCGTCTAAGGGGTTAAACCGCGCAGGCGGGCGACACCGCCCAACAACCCCCCGCACTGAAACCGCCGGGTGTTAGCTGCTAACACCCGGCGGCTATGTAGCGGAATTGTGCTGCGATCCCGCGACAAAGCCCATTACCAACATCAGGACATATCCGTACGTCCAGTTTCAGTAAGGCGTTAAATCCTCAAACTGCTGCATCTTACGGAATAAGGGACACGGCGCCAGAAACTGCATGTCCGTTACTGGCTTAAACTTTGTGATAGGTTCCCTTTAATGAGTAGAAATCTTTATTTAATATACTCACAAATGAGCAAATAAAATGGCTTTCCACATGGATATTTTATATGAAAAGCCAAGAGTTGGCCAGACCCAATCCAGGGTTTCATCTCTCGAGCTACATCCATGGCCTGTGGAATGAATATTTGCTGTGATGTCTGAGCTTCGTAGAATACAGACGCTGACATTGGCTTTTTGTCATTGGCTTCGTCATTCATAATAGATAAATCCTTTCCATGGTTCTTTAATCTTATATATTGCTACTTTTATTCACAAGTCACATTCTGCTCTTATATTCTCTACCTAAAAAGAAGGACCATACAGGCACAATGAATAAGATTGTTCTCAATCGAAACGCATCTGTGCGTTAGCTTGTATATATGTATACCTGCTTCATGCTCTGTGCCATATATACATGTTTTAACTTGGATATTAATAAAATGAAGTTTTTTTTTTTAACAAAGAAGATTCGGCTTGCCCTCCTGACAATCTGAGAGCGTTGGTTTGCTAGACATACAACAGGATTTTCTAATCAACACCGACTCTCACCCGAAAATGCAGCCCAGCAATCTGCGCTCATCTCAAGTCTTAATTTTTCTTCTTTTTTTTTTTTCAGATTTTCACACAGATTCACATAAGAAGAAGAAAGGAAAGTTCAAACCAATGAAAGTCCTCAAGCTCCTGTCTCCAAAACAAGATGGAAAAACAAAGAGCCCAAAGGACAAAACCCGGGAGCAGGAGAATGGGGCCAAGAGGTAGATTAGGACTGAAGTGGAGCTGAGATGAGGAGCAGGACAGTCGCTCCATCCTGATTGTGCCTAAGATGCTGACTATCTCGCAATGCACATTAAAGGCGTCTCTTCATACAACAAGTCCAGGCAGATAGAACTGCACTCAGTCATTATTTGGCAGATGAGGCTTATATGCTGCATGGCCACGTACAAGTAGTCATACTGGCAGCAGCGGTCTACCAGAAACCGCTTCTTCACTAACTCTATTAGACCATCATTCTGTTTAGAGTATGACTAAAAATATGTTGGCACTGCTTAATGATCAGTACTTTTAGATTTCAAGAATTTTCCATCACGCGCTTCTATTTTTGCTGGAAAAAATGGATTCTTTAATTTCATAAGCAAAAAAAAAAAAAAGATTGGCAAGAAGGTGTCCCAGTTCCATCGGCAGTCCGTAATATTTTGCTATCAGAACATTGTATACATGGACCAAAAAGCTCTGCTTACCAATATTGTCATGTTTTTCCTCATTGTTGTGGACATGCTGATTGCTCCAAAGAGAGAGAAGACAATTGCGGAGGCTTTCTGCTGGGGGTAAGAGAAGTAGGGCATTGCCCTCTGTTGTTTCCAAATGCCCTTCATAGGGCAAATGGAAAAGGGTTGTCAAATGAAAATTCCTCAAAATGTCAGTAGACTTTCATTGGAAATTATTGGTTTCATAGATGCACACATTATTTTGGACCATAATCAGTTGCACTCTTAAGGGTTTGTTCAAACTGTGTTTTTGGATCCAAAAATCGAAATCCAAAAATGCAGCGGCGATCGGATCCAACACATATCCAGCACGCAGCTGCGTGTTTGGATGCAGCAGGATCGCACCCTATAGTTTTAAATAGGGCTCGTGCTGTGCCTTTTGGACCAAGAATTGACGTGTCAGTTCTTGGACTGGATCTGAAAGATGCAATGAGACACAGATCGGCGATCACTTGTCTGAACGCCGATACGTGTTTCATAGTAAAAGCAATGTAAAATCACACTGCACATTGTTAGACGCGTGTTTGGGGCCGTTTATGGTCCGATAGATGGATCCAAACATGCATCTAATAACGTATGTTCACATGGACTCAACACGCCGTGTGAACATATCCTTACACTATCTGTCTATGGCAGCCTTGATTTGTGTAGAAAGTTATCCAATTTACATATCGGTATATCCAAGGGGCATGCATGCAGATTCCTGAAAATGACGTCACACAATCACCTGCTTGCTCCATGCACTGGACCCTGCTGACCTCTATAGTAGTGGTTAGCAGAGCCTACAGATGGAGCAGACTTTAACTTGATTTTTAACACATTGCATATAATGATGCAGCAGACTTTAATGTGACGTGATTTATGGCATATGATGTGTTAAATACATCATAGTCAAATTTTCTGATTCATGATATGCAATACATTAAAGAGAACAGGTGTTAGCCCCACCCATCCAAGGCTATCCCCCGCCCACATGAGTTATTCACATTTCTACTTGTTAGTAATAGCAATAACCAGTTGAGGTGGGAGTGGCTAGCCTCAGGTGGGCGGGTCATGAAAAAGCTGGACTCTTTTCTGGCTGAAAACTGCCAGATTTTAACATTAAACCCTCTGAAACTCCAGCATCTTACAGAATAAGGGACACAGCGCTGGAAACAGCAGGTCTGACACTGGCTTGTGCTGTCCTCAGCAAGGGGGGCATAACCTATGTGACAGGTGCTCTTTAAAGTGGTCTTCCCATCATAGACTTTGGTAAGGTATTGCATCAGTCTGATAGCTGCAGGTCCCACCTTTGATGGCATCTATCTCGGGAACAGGCCCTCTAAAGTTATGGCTCAGAATGGTGAGTCGGTCGTGCTTTCACACAACTCTCCATTCTGTTCTATGGGAGTTCCAAATACAAGTAAGCATAGTTTTCGGCTGTACCTGGAACTCCCATAGAACAGAATGGAGAGCGGTCTACAAACGTGATCAGCTCTCTATTCTGAGCCGTGTCTTTCAGGTGCACGTTCCAGAGAGAGGTGCAGGTCCAAGATATGGGATCCGCACCTGTCAGACTAACGGCATATCCTAGCGATACGCCATCAACGTCTATGGTGGGAACATCCTTTTCAAGCACACGTGTTTAAGTTTGCTATATCCATATGGGAAAGGTTGCAGAATTGTATATCTCTGTGATAAAACTGGTGGTGTAAACTTATGACATCCTTTGTTGCCATGGTAACCAAAGGCATTTTAGCACTTATCTTTTTCTGAGAAGCTTCTTTTAGACTTTTTTTTTTTTAATCATAACTAATGTATTAGTCATTCCTCATATATGAGTCATTCCTTATGGGCTGCCTTGATGAACTTGTTTTATGGCCTATGTGATGACGATTATGTTAACTAGCTCACCCTCTAAAGTTTGTTTGTTCTCTTTGTGTCTACATGGGTTTCTACCTTAAATTCCAGTTCTGTCCCACACCCCCAGAACATGCTTAAAGTGAACCGGTCATATGTTTTTTGCAACCCTGAAAGCAAGATGTCATGGGAGAGAAGCTGAGCTCTGTGATATATAGGCTTATATGATAGAGGAGAGAAGCTAAGCTCTGTGATATATAGTGTTATATGATAGAGGGAGAGGAGCTGTGCTCTGTGATATATGGGATTATATGATAGAGGGAGAGAAGCTGAGCTCTGTGATATATAGGATTATATGATAGAGGAGAGAAGCTGAGCTCTGTGATATATAGGGTTATATGATAGAGGGAAAGAAGCTGAGCTCTGTGATATATAGGGTTATATGATAGAGAGTAGCTGAGCTCTGTGATATATAGGGTTATACCACAGAGCTCAGCTTCTCTCCCTCTATCATATCCTTCTCTAACATAGGGAAACATAAACCACGTGACCGCTTGGATTTAAGTCCCTTCTCTTCCTGTGGAATTGAACATAGACCACAGGTGTCAAATTTCGGCCCTCCAGCTGTTGGGAACCTACAACTCCCATCATGCATTTGTATAATCTATAACAGTGGGCATGATGGGACTTGTAGTTTCCCAACAGCTGGACGGCCGCAGTTTAACACCCCTGCCCTAGAGTATGTTAGCGCTGGAGATGCAGAAATCAGATTGTGATCCCCTTTCAGACCAATATGAGCGCAGCACTGAGGGAGGTTTTGATGCTAGATAAATCACAGGTAATGCTAGTTAATGTATTACCACCTTCAGTATATTGCTATTGCCTTCTAGTTTTCATTGCTACATTACAAAACAGTTGCCTTATAAGTGCTTTATAGCTAAAGAGAAGCCATCCAAACAAATATTTTCACAATTGGTTTGGCCATAAGCAAAGGTAGCCAGCCACGATAGACTTCTGCTGCCTTGATCCAGATCGCTTTACTAAAGGAAATGTCTGACATATAACATTTCACCAACATTGGGAGATGATCCCAGACCGGCTGCATTGTCTCTCCATTGAGGTGCACTCTGCGGATTTTGTATGTTGTCATTTTACTTCAGTTTTCCCTCTTCTGTGTGGTTTGTAACCATGTTCTTAACGCGAGCTGTACCAGAACAAGTTATGCTGATCGGTGTCTAGCAGGAGCTGCCTATGGAAAAAGCTGAGGCTGATTTAATGATACATTATGGAGCCAAATGAATAATGACAAGCTGTGTGTGCTGCAATTTGTGGCTAAATGACGGTTCCTCACTGTGAAGGCAAAGCTTTAGCTAAACATTAACATTTGCTTTTCAGCCACAGAAAGTATGCAGATTTCATTCCAAAATTTTCTCTTAAAGGACGTCTGGACTACAAAAAAGGCTCTGGATGTTGCCAGAAATCTCCACACTTGGAAGATGGTTATCCAGAAGATTGTCACTTAGAGGGTGATCACCCAGCAATTTTTATTGCAAGAATCACAGATTCACAACACAAAGCCATGTTTAATAGCCGAACATTCGGACTTCATGAAACTAACCTCAAACAAAAAAGATTAAATACATGATTTTAATTTACAGATCAAGTTAGTAATTATGTAATATTAATAATAAAAAAAAAAAAAAAATACTACTACTTTTTTTTGTAGCTCCTCATCTGATTTATATATTGGCTGAATTAGTTGAGGAATGGACTTTTAGGCAAGAAAGTGCCCTTTTACAGACTAGTGATTTTTGTCCTAATGGTGTGATGCCTTCCTTGGTCTACCTGTATGTTTTTCCTTTAATAACCTGTCCACTTTTTTATACTAGTATTAAAGGGGTTGTCTCACTACACTGATCAGCTTTCATCATGTAGGGAACGTTAAATCAAGACTTTTGATATTATCTTGTTCAGGAGACAAGACATTTTTTCTGCGCTGAGTGCACTCAGGTTTCTCTAGTTACTGTCCTGCTCTCCCTTCCTGAGAGCAGGAAGTGACATTACCAGGACAGACTGCAGCTTGAGAATAGTGTTTGTTATCTGAAACAAAAGGAGATTGTGTTTCATAGTTAGTTAATTCTATATCACTGCTACACAAGCACCCACAGCATGACCAGGAAGAGTGAGGAAGCATGAATCTGAAGCTGTGAAACAGCTGGGTGAGACGACCGCTTTCCAAGTTTTACACACAGCTGACTGGGAACAACCAACATCTTTTGTTGAACTCTGTGTTGGATTTCCATCCTGAAGGAGTTTTGTAATCCTCCCCATTTTTTTTTTTTTTGGTTTGGGGCCATGTTTTTTTTTTTTTTTTTTTTTTTTTTTAAATTAGACAAGTCTATCAGCTCGTTAGGCTCTTTAAGCACTTAGCAATGCAGATTACAAGGCGATTTTTTTTTTTCTCCTTTTTGATTAAAAGAAAACATTTTTTCAAAAAATTTTAAAACCTTCATTTCTTGGGGTTTTAGTTTATGAATCCAAAATTTTTTGACAAGTGAAATCCCCCAAAATGGGGCAATTCCTTTTTTTTTCCAGGGCTGTATTGAAGCCATTCTTATTTCAGCTGCAATACCAGGCACAGCCACTTTATAAGAGTGGAGATGTTACTGCAAAAAACCCAAGCCTTTACTTCAATCACAACAATAAAATTTTTAAAAGCAATAAAAAATTGACTTTTATTCCTAAATTAATGTTTTTATTTTTTTAACTTTTAAAGTATAAAATATATGACACATGTTTTAATAGTTTGGGGGAAGGGTGTTTTTTATTCAGGGGCGCGGGTTTATTTCATTCAGATTTCATTATTCAGTGCCAAATATTTGGTATGTGACAAATAAATGTTGTCTTTGTAGTCCTGGACCGGGGGCTGCAGGACGGGCCCCCAACCAGTGCCCATAAAAATTTATGTACTTTACCTATTTTTTGTTTTTCCAGCCTGTAAGTGCCAATGATGCTTAATTGTATAAATAGTTCAGCTCTGCCATCATTGCCCAGCAGGCAGTGATGCCCCACCACACCAGCTTGTGGTTACACTGTATAGCCTGGCACTTACCTCTGTTCCCAACTTTTTCTCCCCCTTGTTTGGCTGCCTTTTTTTTTTAAAATTTTTATAATTTTTAAAATTTAATTGCACTTTTTTTGAAAACGGGTTGGGAAGAAAGAGCCTTCTGATCGGGAACAAATAAAACCGCTATTTTGGGTTAAAAGTGTAAGGGGTGTCATGTGGGGGCCCGAAACGGGACTTTGTTCGTGCCTATCCAGGCATTACGTAGATTGGCATACCACCCTTATTGAGTCATAAGGCTTCAGCTTCAAAGCCCTTCATGAATGATTTTAAATGAATAATTTTTTTTTTGAAAAAAAAGTTTTCATTTACAAAGTATGCATGGGACTATTTTCATTTTTTATAAAAAAAAAAAAAAAAAAAATTGATTTAAAAAAAAAAAAAATGCTCCAAGTAGAAATTGTTGGGATCAAATGGAAAGAATAAGTTTACTGTGGAAAACTATACAATTTAAAGGAGGCTCTAGTCCCCTATTGGCCATCTCTATCCTGCATACAAAAAATCGGGTTTGGGAGCGGGGAGGCGGGCAGGTTTTGGGTGGCATCCTGTGGCACAGGGGGTTTTGAGCTGGGCCTGGAGACCCCTGCATGCTCATGGGTTTCCCGCTTACCCCAGCGCAGGTTTGCTGCATTAAAGGGTGCTTTCACCCCGGGTTGTTTTTTTGGGGCTCTTTGATGCGTTTTTTTTTTGCGGGAAAAGGCCCAGAAATTTAAATGCGTACATTGCTGCAAAAAAATCGTGAAAAAATCGCGGTACAGTTGGGTAAAATTGAAAATTTTTTTTCCCGCGATTTCTGCTGAAATTTTGTGAAAGCAATGAAACAGATTAATTGCTGTGCCTTTCTGCAAAAAAAAACCCCCGCCTGTGTGAAAGCACCCTTATAACTGCGCCCCAAAATTAAACTCCCTTTTTTCCCCACAAGCTTTTTTTCATTTGGTTTTAAATTTTTTCAAAAGGGTTTCAAGTAAGAAATAAATTTGACTGTGTTTACGTCTTGGGGAAATTATAAACACACAAATTGATGACCCCCTTTTCCAAACATTTTTTAGTTTTTTGAAAAAATTTTTGGCGGGAAAATAAAGGATTTTAAATTGGAGTGATTTAAAAAACGCACCAAAATTTGCCTTGTGTAAAAGCCCCCTTAGGTTGCCGTACTGCCATCTCAGGGGTTTCCAATAAATGCTTGGTAGCGACTAAATTGGCACTGGACGGTTTCCGGGAAGTTTTTTGCAATCTGGAAAGAGATTTTCCCTTTGGGAAATCTTCGCGGGGGTTTTGGGGAAAGCATTGTGCTCCCTGAAAAAAGGGTCAGTGGGACCCTCTGCCTTTGAGAGGCAACACACGTGATTGTAGGATGTCCTGCATATGTCTCTGAGCTGTAGCATCCCTAAATATTTTTTAGGGGGTTGCCCACTGTCATATGCTGTGGCTTCCCGGTTTCATCACTTCAGAAAGTTGGGGGCAGTTTTGGTCCCTCCCCCAAAAAAAGCAGCCATGGGGGCCCTCCATACTAAAAACCCAACCATCACCAGATCCCAGATTTGTTGCCGAAAGCAATACGGTTCTAGTTTGTAGCAGTCCAGGTTTCTTATTCATGACAACACTGCAGGGGTTTGGGGGGGCTTTGTCGGGGGCAGGCAAAAAACCCGGCCCCAAGACACCTAATTTCCTTGTAAGCACCTGGAAATGATCTGGACAGAGAGAGGTGAGTAATGAAGGTGCCATCTTTTTTTCTGGGGGGCAAAAAGCAGGGGAAAACTGCTCATTTTGTGATCCCCCTCTTTTGGGGTTGGTCTGTGTGGGTACCCAGATCCTTCAGGGTTTTCATGAAAATGTTTTTTTTTCCCAACCCCTTTCGTAAAGTTGGGGACGGGCACTTTGTCAAAATGATAAATCCTGTTCTCTCCCCAATAAAGTGCCCCCTCTAAAATTTTTTGTAAAAATTGGCAAAAGGCCCTTCAATTACATTACATGTTTTTCTCCCAAACTTTCCAAAAGAAGCCTCTGAGAGACTTTCTCCTTGATAGTGGGGAAAGCATTTTTATGCCCTCTTGTGGCCCACTCAGACCAAACCTGTAATCCTTTTCATACTTACAATCCAACACAAATCCACTTGTATCAGAAGTTTCAAACCAGTGTATATTTAATGAAGATTCCTGGTTCCCTCCTTTGGCAACATGTAGCAAAACCGAAATTTTGAAAGGGAATTTGACCCAAGTAATTGTTTGGGTCGATCACTCCGTTATAGTGTGGAAGAACTACTAAGCACCGCTGGCCTGCAAGGGGTATCAGAATAACTGCCCAGGTCAACATTGGCCAAACTTTAAGGGAAATTTTTCCACAGGGCCCGCTTGTGCCCGGTAAACATCGCTTTTTTAAGGCTGCGGGGTTTTAACACGGGGTTCCGCTTTGGGAAAAACATGTATGGGAAATTACATGAGCAAATCGCCGCTGGTTTTTTGCTTTTCGTCTGCCCTTTCAGATCCGCTCCAAAATACATGTCTATTTTTGAAGGGATCTAAAAGACGGATTGGAACAGACTCATGAAAACACGCAGCGGCAATCAGTCATGTGAATACCATAAATTTTTCCCCTTTTCCGGGCATTTTAAACACATGCTCTTGTTAATGCGTCTCTGGGTCCTTCATACCGACCCAGCCCATGATCAAAAAAAGCGCATGTTCACACAGCCCCGATCCCTTTGTGAACATACCCAAAAGGGAAAAATTTTTCTGCACTGATGTAAACATATCTTTCACGTGAACTGAAAGATCCCAGTTTTGGGTTTTCCAGGTAGATACCGCAGGGCGGGGGTCCGTAAAACAATGAACCGGGTGAGGGAACACGAGCTTTTTGTGGTAAACTTTAAGGGTGAGTAGCTTTTATTTATTTTAATTTCTAACTTTTCCGAGCAGTAGAAGATTTATTTATTTTTTTTTGTAAAAATCTAGGACAACCCTTTAAGTCTTAATGAAAATGTCTCTTTGTATTATAAAAATATTGCTGATTGCAAAGAAAACTTGGTGCATTAAAATCACAATGAAGCCCTATCAGTTTTTATTTTAATAAAAATGAAAAGTTTCATAAAGCTGTAAAATAGCATTCCCATTTTGGAGTCTTTAAAATGCATCAACCCATTTTCCCCTATGATCGGGCTGAGCATCCCAAAATTTGGAAAATTAATGAATACTAAATGATCATAAAGATTAAGTCAATAACCTATTTAATTTCCCCCTTGCATTAGAGAAATGGAAAACATTTGCCCAGCTAAGATGCATTTGTAAAGAATCAAAATTACATTTTAGGGGGTTTTCAATGCAGTTTTCTAATGGAGTGTTGATGGTAGCCTGAAAAATTGTTTAGCCATAGGGTCTGTTCTTCTTGCCCAAACAAAATTTTAACAGGTAGCCCTCTTGTGGGCATAAAGGGGAATGTCCCATCAAAATTTTTAAACTATTGTTGAAATCAATTTTTATTTAAAAATATATTTTTTCCCACTTTACTAGCTATTTCAAAGAAAAAAAAATTCTACTAGGGGGTCTCCCTTAGGCCCCCAAATATAACAGCCCCCTTTGAAGATTTACTCCTAAGTAAATTGATGGGGGCCCGGTTTTAATCAAAATTTTAAGTTGTTATTTTTGGGCAATTTTTAATTACCCAGACATCAATTGGGAAACTAAAATTTTGTACTCTCAAAAAGGGAAAACATTTTTTTGGTAAAGGGAAGCTAAAAAATAATTATCTTTCCCAAATGGTGCAGGGAAACCCGATAGGGGGAAAAGGGCCCCTTTCGGGAAACCTAAAAATGATTAACAAACCTAAATGGGAGTAAAAAATTTTTCAGGTTGGGGGGCCCCTGGGAAAATAGTGACCTTTAATATAACACTTTTCCCCATTTATCCTTCAATTTAGTATTTCGCGAGGGCCACAAAACACTGAATTTAAAGGAAGGCAAATTTTTATTCTGTTTAGGGGGGCCCCCTTAAACATATTAAACTGGGCCCAAGGTTTAAAAATAACAGATCAAAAAATAAATTTGGGGGATCTTTTAAAAAAAAAATCTTAGGGGCCCACTGTGGGGAGGAAAATTCCTTATGGTAATAAAAAGATTAGAAACAGGGAAAAAACCCAATTTTTTGGATAACAGAGATGAAAAAAGGCAATAAATAAAAAAAAAGCGGGTTTTAGCTATAAAAAAAAGAGGACGTGAGGGGGCACTAAAAAAACTATAAGAAAAAAAAAAAAAATATGTAAAATAATGATAAAAAAGGGAGATTGGGATAGAAAGAAAACTAACCCCAAAATATTTTTTTAACTATATTTAAAAAGTAAAAAAAATAAAGCCCGAAAATGTGGCCCCTTTTAAATGTAGTGAGGGATTTTTTGGGAGGGCGTGAGGAAAAAAAGCAAAAAATTAACAATTTTTTTTTTTTCCAATGTATTTTCCCAAAGGGAAAAAGAACCCGTTATGAGCAGAGGGAGGGGGTAAACTCCACCTTAAATGGTTTTTTGTCTAACCCAAGAAGAAGTGCGTCCGTCTTAAAAAAAATAAAATAGACAAATCACCAGGTCCCCGTTTGGGATACACCCCCGTGTCCTAAAGGAATTAATACTGCATTCCCAAGGGCCCCCATTCTTAATATTTATGGACTGTATGATAACAGGGTATTTTCAAAGGATTGGCGCATTTGCAAAAAGTGGTGCCAATTTCTCCTAAAAAGGGGGCAAAAATGATCCTGGAAACTAAAGGCCAGTACATTTAACCCCTGTTGTAGGTAAGATGTTTGAAGGTTTTCCCCGGGGAGATGCTTCCTGGAGTTCTCACTGAAAAAAAAAATGTAAAAAACACTGTTCCAGAAAGGGTTTTTTGAAGGATCGATCCTTTCAAAAATTTAATTTCATCGCTTTTTTGGGAAGTTAGTTTTAGGGCTGGGTCTAGAGGAGACATTGGATGCTGTTAAAAAAGATTTTTTTAAAGCATTTGATACTGTTCCACAAAATGGTTGGTAAATAAAAAAAGAAGTTTGGACTGGGGGGGGAAAAAGTTTTTCAAGTGGGTAAAACTGGGTCCCTGATAGGGAAAAAAAAGGGCGGGGTTTTAAAGGTTTTTTTATATCAGAATGGGGGTGTTACTTTGGGGGGCCCCAGGGGGGCCCGTATTGGGCCCCATTCCCCTTTTAAATTTTTATTTTAAAGATCTCACAATGGGTTTCACAGAGAATATGTTCTTTACAGAGGGTTTCTAAACTAGGTTAAAGTGTTTTTACAAAAGGGGTCTGGATAAGATGGAGGCCCGGGCAGGGAAAAAAGGGGAGATGAAAGGGTTTTAAAACAGATAAAAAAGCAAGGTTATGCACAGGAGGGGGGAAAAATCCATTACATAACTACTTTTTAAAAGGAAAAAAAAGCTAGGAAAAAAAATGATTGGGAAGGACTTGGAAATCCTGGTGGCAGGGAAACTTTAATTGTAGCAGCCCTTTTCCCGACTGCTTTCCAAGGCAAACAGGATTTGGTGGGGGTAAATTTAAAAGGGCATTTGAAAGCACATGGTTTAGAAAAATTTAATTTAAACCCTTAAAACAAGTTTACTGGTCAGAAAAAAACATGGGAAAATTGTGTACAATTTGGTCACCATTTCCAGGAAAAAACATTGGGAAAGCAAGGGTTATTTAGTTTAGAGAAAAGACGGCTTCGGGGGACATAATAAATATGTATAAATATATGAAAGGTCAAAATTTTGTGATTTTCTCTCAAATCAGGACTATACTAGAACCCAAAGGGGGCCCCCCTATGTCTTTGAGGAAAGAAGGTTTTTTACATAAAAAATAGAAAGGGGGTTCTTTTTTCTGTTAGAGCAGTGAATGTGGAAAATCTTGCCAGAGGAACTTGTAAAGGTGGGAAATTTTTTAACAAAATCAAAAAAAAGGGGGATATATTTCTAGAGTTAATAAAATAACAAATTTAAGAAAAGGATTCTGGAGAGGGGGCGTTTCCAGGGATTTATTTGGGTGTCAGTTAAGTCGGGAAAGGAATTTTTTTTCCCAAAATAGGGAAAAATTGGCTTCTTTCCCCATGGGGGGTTTTTTTCTTTCCCTGGATTTAACACTTTAGCCCAATAGGGGAAAATGGATGGACGTCTTTTCTTTTTTTTGGGCCCTTTCAAACCAAAAATATGTAAAATGATATTTCCCAAAAAGGGTTTTTTTTTTTGGCCACCAAAGGGCTAAAACTAGGCCCCTTTTAAATTTGCAGTGATCAAATATCAGCAGTCTTCCCTTTTAAACACAAAACAAATTTTATAGGGAAACTGACACCAATCTACAAATGTATAGATAACACGGTTTACAATAGATATTAGTCACAGTGCTCCCTTTACCTCAGTCACTAACTTCCTGTTCACAGGCTCCTCTGCTCTACAGTAGCTGCCAAACCATATCTGAATATTGTTACAAAGGAGCGCAGGCAAGATGGCCGCCCCATAATGTCCAAAAACTACAATAATAAAATTTTTCAAACCCCAAAAAAAAAAAACTGCCAAAAAAGAAACAAAAAAAGCACCAGTATCATTAGTAAACAAAAAGGTGATACACACCCTTTAATGGTCAGAAAACTGCACCAAACCGCATGTCCACATGATTTTTCCCTTTTTTTTTTCCCCCTTTGGCCCAAAAGGGGAACCCGCTAAATGAGACTGTACCTTACCTTTTAAAAAGATCTGGGAATAAGTCCCGGGGCTTGTTGTCACCATGCTTACTAGTGTATATCCAAAAGTAGGAAAATGAGGGGGCTTACCGCAACCCAAAATCAGTTCCGGGCCCCGTGGGGGAGATATTAAAGTATGGTGTGTTATTTATATATAATATTTAAAATATAAAATATATAATATATATATTCGTACAGGGGCCAAAAGTTTTTGGGAACCCCCTCTTTCCCCAAAAGTTTTCTGTATTTTTATGACCCATAAAAAAAGTCGATTCACACGGGAAGGGACCCGAACTTGAATTTTAAAAAATGTGGTATTATATAGGGTTTTGTAGCCAATGAAAAAATTTAAAAGTATTCTGGATTTTCCTTAAAAACTTGCAGCTCGATTTTGAAACCCCCTCTCCCCCTTTTCCCGGGGCAATTTGGGAAATTTTTAGCCTGGGGTTTCAGAGTTACCCTTTTTACCCTTTGGGCCCGGTTAAAATTTCTGAATTTTTTTAGATAAAAAAGGGGTCTTAAGCAATTTTTTGGCCCACTTTTAGATGCAGCTGTCCCGGGTACCCGATAACCCATGACCCCCCCCAATAAAAATTTTTATTGACCTGCCCCCCCGCAGAAAAGGCAGTCCTGATTGCCCCTCTCGTGACAATAGTATGCAAACAACCCCATTAAAACAATTATTGTCCACCCCAAAACCCCATCATAAAATTTACCAGTAAAAAAGTAGGAAAAAAAAAGAGGAGGGGGGACAGCCCCGACAGGTATTTTACCCCGAGGCCAGGGCCCCTTTGTCTGTGTTCTTAGCCTGGGGTTTTAATTTCTGATTGAGCTGTGTCCCCTTCTTCTTTCCAAAAACCCCCTTTGGGTCTGGGAAAACTGAAACACCCTTTTAAGTGGGGAAAATTTCTAAGATTTATCCCTTTTTTTTTTATAACTGATTGATGTGTATGTCATAGTCCCTTTTTTATCAAAATTTTTGTTTATGTTAAACATTGTTCCCAAAAGTCATATTAAAAATTATCAGTTTAAAACGTTGGTTCTTGTTGGGTTGGGGACGGATCCATTTCCTTTAAGGAGGTATTTTTTTTTTGGTAACTGCTGAGAGAGCAGTGAGTTGAGCATTTTTTTTGTGTTTTTTTTTTTGAATACTGTTAAAGGAAACAGATTCCTTTTCCGGGTGATTCCTTTTTTGGGTTATTGAAGGAAAGGGGGTGGGGAAACGTGTATTTTTGGGGGGGTGGAAAATGGGCTTGTGGTAAAATTTATTTTTTGATTTTGGGTACCTGGTTTTAGAGGTGAGCGGGAAGTGGAGATAAGTCTTTAAACCCCCTTTTTAGTGGCCCCCAATTTAAGTCTGGTTGGGTGGGGACGTGTAAAGTGGGAAAAATACTTATCAAAAAGTGTTTAAACAAATGAAAATATGTTTTTAAATTCTAAGGGTTTTTCAAAAATAGCCGCCTTTTTCTTGATTATGCTTTGCACACTCTTGGGATTTCTTTACAGCTTCAAAAAGGTTTGTCACCTGAAAAGGTTTTTATTCCCGGTCGCCCCGTCAGGGTTTAAAAAGTGGGATTTTTTTTGCCTTAAAAATGGGGTTGGGAAAATCAGTTGGGTTGTTCAGAAGTCAGGGGATACACATCTGATAGTCCTACTGAATGGACTGTTAGAAATTTTTATGGCAAGAAAAAAGCGCTAAAAAAAAGGAAAAAAAAGATGGGCCCTCATTATTTAAGGGAAAAGAAGGTCCGTCCCAAAAAATTGGGGGAAAAAATTGAAAGTGTCCCCCAAGTGCAGTGGGAAAAACCATTTAAGCGTACAAAAAACTGTTCAATGAGGCGCGCCCCCGGGAAAGGGTGAGCCCAAACCCTCACTTTGCTGCGGAAATTTTATCGGAGTCCCCCAGCCTCAGAAATCGCAAGGGTTTAAAAGCAAACTCAGATTTGAGAGCAGGTCAATGCCCACAGAGTCCTAGCAGCAGACACATTCTACAACTGTTAAGAGGGGACTGTGTTTCAGCCCGGCCCTCAAGTAAAAAAAGCTGCTAGGAAACCCCTGCTAAGGACAAGCAACAAGCAGGGGGAGAATTTTTTGGGTTAAAAAACAAAAGGAATGGAAAATTAGACCAGTGAAAAAATTTTGCTTTTGGGTTTATTTAGTCCAAATTCGAAAATCTTTGGTTCCAACCACCATGTTTTTTGTGCGACACAGAAAAGGGGGAAAGAATGGACTTACATGCCCGGTTTTCCCACCTGAAGCATGGAGGGGGAGGGGTTTATGGGGGTTTGGGGGGGCTTTGCTGGGGACCCCTGTTGGGGAATTTTTTCCAAAATTTAAGGGGAAAACTGAACCAGCATGGTTACCCAGCATCTTTCAGCGGCTGCTATTCCATCCGGTTTGCGTTTGTTGGACCTCATTTATTTTATAAAAAGGCAATGACCCCCAAAAACCTCCAGACCCGTTTTAAGGTATTTTACCAAAAGGAGAGTGATGGGGGGGGCTAAACCCCATGGCCCGGCCTCCAAAGTCACTAGACCTGAACCCCATCGAGATGGTTTGGGGTGAGCTGGACCGCAGAGTGAAGGCAAAAGGGCCAACAAGTGCTAAGCATCTCTGGGAACTCCTTCAAGACTGTTGGAAGACCATTGCAGGTTAACACCTCTTGAAGCTCATCCAGAGAATGCCAAGAGTGTGCAAAGCAGTAATCAAAGCAAAAGGCGGCTACTTAGAAGAACCTAGAATATAAGACATATTTTCAGTTGTTTCACACTTTTTTGTTACCGTAAGTATATAATTCCACATGTGTTAATTCATAGTTTTGATGCCTTCAGTGTGAATCTACAATTTTTAGGGGCCGTTCACACGGCTTATTTCTCCGCGGATTGGACCCGTACTGCACGCCGGATTTGCGCTGCAGTACGGCTCCAATCCGTCGCAGTAATTACGGAAATCCACAGTTCTCATAGAGAACAGTGGATTCCGTCGCTCCTACCCGCTTGGCGAATCCGCCGGGCAGGGAGAAAGTCACCTGCACATTATCCAGGCGTTATACGCGCCGTGGATAATGCAAATCTAGGGGGCCGGCGGGCCGTGCCCCCGCCCTGCGCACGCCCCTTATTCAAGCCGGAATTGCAAGCGCAATCCGGCTCGCAATTACGGCTTGAATAACCACGGCCTTATAGTCATGAAAATACAGAAAAACTGTTGGAATGAGAAGGTGTGTCCAAACTTTTGGTCTGTACTGTATGTACGTGTATTATTATATATATATATATATATATATATATATATATATATATATATATATATATGCACAAACACCCTTCCAGACTGCACATCTATAATCAAATGGGTAAAACATGTCAAGCTTCCAGCAGGAAAATAGGGGGTGAATATAATCACATTTTAATAATCTTCATTAAAACGAGAACTATGAAAAGGCAGTCTCCATTCCTTCTAACGCGTTTCAAGCTTGCTTGGGCTCTTACTCAATGCATAGTGAGAGCCCAAGCCAGCTCGGAACGCATCAGGAGGACCTGAGACTGTGTTTTCACATTTTTCCTTGTAATGGATATCATTAAAATGTGATTTTGTTCACCCTTTTTTTTCCCTTTTGGATGCTGGTCATTTTTTTGGATTATGTATATCTTATCCTATGGTCTCTCAGCAATAGTATTAGTTAGCTCCCAATTCTATGAAAACCTAAATGCTCAGATGCAGCAACCCTCATTACCTCACAAGAGTCCAGGAAGTTGACACATGGGGACTAGTTTGGTGTGTGACATACAGGAAATACAGTGCTCACTGCCAATTTTTCTGTTATAGAAAAATAAAGACCGCTGTCAGCATCTCCAGAAAGAGTTCTTGTTTTATTTTTCATCATTCAAAAATATTATTTTATTTTCATGAACAGAGTAAATGTGTTGTCGGCCTTGAAGGAATTATCAACTCTGCATTCTGCTAGTTAAACAAACAAGATCACTTGGGCTCAGTAGGGCTCAGTCTTGCCTTCAGGTCACAGGCTAGAAACCACTGGACGCCACCAAACAACTCCTTTAATCTCCTCTTCCCCGATCCCTATGACATTCATGAAAGGATACTGGGATTAACTGTAGATTTGGAGTTGGTTTCAGCGTTTTCCCACCAAATGTGTTACTCTGCAAAGTATATGGAGGCAGTTTAATGCTAGTGATCAATACAATAAAACCTTTTAAAATCGATTTCCTTCTTCACTCTTTCAACATTATATGCAAAGCAGTTTCCAGGCTTTTCCGTAAATGCCATAACATGTGATGGTGTCTCTACCGCTCCCTGCACCCTCAGTACAGTCCTGTCATTCTGATTCCCACCTCCCCCTGCGTGAACAACTTTTTCCTATGAAAGTACCACTTCCCCAAACTGCAATAGTACGTCTGAACCCCTGCTAATCTGTGGCATACTGACAGTGTCTATGCCAGGATCCAATTGTAGTTTTGTGGCAGTATCCAGCATTTTATAAACATGTCTGTGTGTGTCCTTTCTGAGCCGTAACAGCAGCTGCAAATCATTAAATGTGAAGATAGAAAGAAGACAGAGAAGTAATGTATGGAAAACGGAGAATAGTGAAAGAGGAGAGAGGATGAAAGTAAAGCAGAGTCCTTCAGAAGTCTCAGGCAGAGGGGTCACTGGAGTCTCCTCAGAGCATCTTGCCCGTCCTCCCTCTGACCCCACTGGGGAATTGGGGAATGGACGGGCCTGATCACATAACTCTCTGTTTCTTGCCTAACCCCCATTTGGCGCTGTGATCTGTTTTTCCTGTTTTTGTATTAACTTTGTGCTATTTCTTCCAACATCCACATACCAGCTTATTCCCACTTCGTATAGTTGTGCTGTCTCTGCTTGGCAGTAGAGGAGGCCACCACTGCACCTGTTCAGCATCTTCCCTGACAAGCAGAGAAGAAAATGTTTTTTTTGTGATCAAAGCATTTTTTAATGTGTTTAAATTCAAAATCTGTTCCGAATTTAAGGCTTGGTTCCACTAAAACACTGGGAATGATTTATTATCAAGATCTTTAGTTTAGACAGCTTACACAAAGCAAGCAGATTTTTAACAGCGGTGCACACTGTGTGATCGATTTGGAGCATCTTGATAGATGTTAGACTTTTTTATCTTTCTTCACTACCTCCTGGTTAGCTTACTAGTATTTTGCACCACGATTGTGCAAAATATTACTATATATACATTACATTAATATATATATATATATATATATATATATATATATATATATATATTTATTATTATATATATATATATATATATATAAGCAGTCGAGCACTCTGTGAACCTTCACCAAACAGCAGGTCTGTGAGGTGAATTGACATTAAATCCAGGGCTCAGTGGATATAGTGTCCGTTTTTTTTTTTTTAAAGGGTGTTGTGCTGTCATGGTTTTTTTTATGTTTTGACAAGATATATAAATGGTGTGCTGCACAATCATGGTGCAAAATACTGATAAGCTAACCAGGAGGTAGTGAAGAAAGATAAAGTCTAACACCTATCACGATGCTCCAAATCTATCACACAGTGTGCACCGCTGTTAAAAATCTGCTAAAGATATAAGCAGTCGAGCTTTCTGTGAACCTTCACCAAACAGCAGGTCTGTGAGGTGAATTGACATTAAATCCAGGGCTCAGTGAATATAGTGTCCGACTTGTTATACATTATAAAAATATAATTTAGAAAGAATTCTGCATTACCCACCGGTTCACAAAATGTCCTCTTTATTTAAACAGGGACATCTAGACGTCAAACAGGTCGACGGCCACTTTGCGCCAAGTTTCTCTTTGTCTGGGAATTGGCGTGAACCAAATGTCGACCTGTTTGTCATCTCCACTTTTAATGTCCCCGTTTCAATAAAGAAGACGTTTTGTGAACTGGCAAATGCCAATTATATATTGAGATCATTTTAAAAACATGTCCCCTTTTAAGACACTTCTCAAAACTGTCTAGTGAGGCAGAAAAAGTGTCTAAAATGCATAATAAATATAGTAAATGTTCTGTTTTGCTGCATTTTGTGTAGTAAACCTGCCCGAATATTCTTTGTGGAGCAACCCCTTTGAGTCACAGCTTGGTAGGTGTTCAAATACACTTTTTTAAATAAATAAGAAAGACCATAGCCCAAGTCTATTTCTGGCAGTAGGGTTTTCACGGAGATGTATCAAGAGGGACTAAGACCGGGCACTTTATTTTCTGACATCTGAAGTGCTTCCCGTAGTTCTGAGCTTCTTTGCTTATCAATTATTTCCATCTCCCTCAGTTTCTGCAAATCGAACAAAATACGAGAAAAAACTGATAAAAAAAAATGTAAGATAAAATCCAGCAGCAGAATAGAAAATGAAAAAAAACCCCTGAATTTTAAAAATCCCCTTTATCATGTTACCGCGAAATCTCAGTATTAATAATATTGAAGTATTGCTTTCCTTGACCCGGGCCTTCATCTTTTAAAAAATCCATCTCTCTTGGATTTCTGAAACCCCACTAAAAAAAACAAAAATTTTTTTTTTTCCAGAGATAAACCCGTGCCTTTTAAAGGGGTTTTTTCCCCCAGAGTCCCCTCTACCCCTCTGATGATGACGCGAAAAGACACAACTGATTTCTGGGCAGAAAGGTTGCAGAGGTAGCACATGTAGTCCTATTATTCACATGCAGTCCTGTTATAATCGCTGTGACTCGCATACTATACTCACTGGACTTTGCATGGTTCTCTTGGCAATCTGACCACCTTGTGTAAAGTTGTGTTTTTCTCTGCCCAATCAGGGGAACATCTCTCCTTGGGGAGAGCACAATATAGGTGTGTGGAGTTTTGAATTGCCTTTTTGCCCTCCACTAAACCCAATGTCAGGTTGAGCTGGAAAGTATGCCTAAACAAGCCCTTTAAGGAGGATCAGTGGCAGGTGCTAATATGTCTGTTTTAGTAAATCCTTGTGTTCCCTGTGAAATAACATCTTTGTTACTAAATCTGTCAGCTGGGTATTACCAGGTGAACGTATCTCCCTGCACAGTTAACCAATGTCCAACCACTGCTGACAGCATCAGATGTGCAGGGAAACAGCTGTCTAATTACTGAAAGGATAACATCATTTGATTCAGTGGTACATTTCCAGGAGGAATAACAGAGGAACAGCACAACACAGAGATATAAGAGAAGACGCTCCAGAATTGGTATTTCATAAGTATTTATATATAAATGTCAGGAGACTTTCTCAGGTTTTCCCTTTAAAGTGATTATGTTTGGTAGAATAAATGGAGCACATACAACCGAGTACATGCAGTGCTCTCATGTGCTACAATGGGACATGACATATGTATCTATGTATATACAATGGGACATGACGTGTGTATCTATGTATATACAATGGAACATGACGTGTGTATCTATGTATATACAATGGGACATGACGTGTGTATCTATGTATATACAATGGGACATGACGTGTGTATCTATGTATATACAATGGGACAGACATATGCATCTATGCATTTACTAGAGAAAAATCTTCAGCTCAATTTCTACACATATGAAGCCCTTTTCTCCCTTTTTCTGACACCGATGAATGTATCAGGAACGTGACTCATACATGGTTTTGCTACTTGAAAAATTGGTGGAAAACAGTCAAATGAGACTGTAAAACCTCTGCAGCATTCCCAAGAACTTACACTCATCAAATCTGTCTCTGTCTTCCCTGTCGTCTTCCTCTGACTGTGGCTGCGGTACTTTTGGTACGTCTGGGGACTCTTTCCCTGTAGCCATTAGATTTTGAAGTCGTCTTTTCTCTTTGTTCAGGTCTCCTGTTGGGTTTTAGAAAAATTTCAATAGATCAAATAATAAAAATACAATATTCCATTATTTCATGCAGTCACTCAGTGGCGTCGCCTTCCAATAAGGGATTCTGGGTTCAAATCCAACTAAAGACAACACCTGACCAGAGCTTGCATGTTCTACCTGTATTCGTGTGGGTTTTCTCTGGTTTCTTCTCACACCAAAACATACTTTAGATTGTGAGCCTCGGTGAAGAGACAGGCTGATGTGAGTGATGCTAATCTTTGTACAGTGCATCATAATATGCTAATGCCAAATAAAGGAATCAAACATTTTGTCTGGTTATTAATATTTGTGTACATAAATCCTCAAGAGAAGAAGGAGAAGCAAGTGATCATTGGCTGAACACCTTCTTCTTCTAGGCTTCAGTACAGACTATACGGAGTGTGCTACCCAGTATTCTGGTACTGATGAAGCAGGATTTAGAGACGGTGTATGTATTTCATTTATCTACTGAAAAACAAGACAGAGGCTGGCTTCATGTAGAGACATATACTGTAATGCACAGGAGGTGAGGAAAGACTAACTTGTGAAAGCCCAGTTCACATCTGCATTGGTGGTATTGTTTGGAAACTCCCTTGTAGACGTAGAACTGTACTCGTTTTAAAATGGGCACCAATGCGCCCGATGGGCCCCATCTACTACAAAGGAGCCCATCGTGTTTCTGTATTGGTGTCTGTCGTTTTAACAGAAAAAAAAACAGCGCTGGACTATTTTTTCCGTCTTTAACAACATAATCTGTTTATGAACAAAACCTCCAATGTAGATGTGAACCAGGCTTAGTGACTGTTCTATAAGTTACTGTCCACACAGGAGTTGATGACTATGTAACATGTCCTGATAAGCCACAGTGTAAGCATGCTCATTTCATACACTTACTAGTTGCCCGAGGCTGAAACTTTTCCCTCATGTAGGCATCACCAGCTCGGCACCTTTCTGCAGGCCGTAAGCTTGGTCTTGTACTTATAATGGAGTCTTTAGCTATCCGAGGTGCAGTCACTGGAGGTTTAGTTTGGGTACTGCTGGAACTGGGGTGACACTGGACTGGGAGGGCACTGCCACCTTTGAAAATAAAATATGTTGTAAGCATCCACTATTATTCTCAGGCTATTTCTACACAGCTCACAAAAGCTATCGTATTTTCGGCGGTTTTAGGTTTCTAAAACTGCTGAAGACCTGACGGTTCAGCCAGCCCATAAGCTATGTTAACATGGCTTAAAATGGGACATATCTCTCCCCGTATTTCATGCCGTACTGCGTATACGTCCCAGTCATTACGGTAATCCACGGTTCTCATAGAGAACTATGGATTACGTCTCCTCTTCCGCGTTCGCACAATACGGCGAGCCAGGAGAGAAGTGACATGTCAATTATTCACGGCGGGATACACGCCGATTATAATACTTGTCTCTGGTGGTCGCCCCCCCCCCCCGCCCCCACTCCTAAGCACACGGCGTAATTGTCTGCGAAATAAGTCCCAAAATTATTGAAGTGTGAACATAACCAAAGACTTTGAGAAAAAAACGACCTGTAGTCTACACAGGTCGTTTTTTTTCTGCTCATTTTCTGGCGCCGGCGGATTTAGGAACTTGTTGGTAAATACGCCATCGCTTTGAGTTTTGCCATCTGTTTTCCATCCAATCAATTATATGGGCCGACGGCAAAAAAACGAGAACCGACTGCTGTTTTTGCAAATGCAGTGACAAAAACCGCAGTCGTGCATGGGAAAAATATGGTCGACTTTCCAACGGTTTTTGTCTGATGCTGTGTGGACCCAGCCTTAGCTTGCTATACTGTAGGACTTATTAACTGCTGATCAAATTAATAAGGTATTCCCATCATGCTACTTCCATTCCCCGCTCAGTCTGTACTAGCTGCAGAGAACAGTGAGATGGCCATACATGTGCGGCTTTCCCCATTCAGTTCTATTGGAGTTCCCAGTACAGCGGAGTACACTTTTTCAGCTGTGCCAGCACCTCTCATACTTATATGTAATTCTAATTTTTTTCATGTATTTTTATTATGGGAAACGGGAAGACTTGTGGTTTTGTTTTGTTTTTTATTTCATTTTCATATTTTACATTTTTGTTTTAACAATTTTTTCTTTTTAGCCACACTATGGAATTAGACTATGCAGTTTCTTAAAGAGATAGTGATGCAATACTGTATTATGCATGTGACAGGCAGTCTATTTAAGGGGTTGTCTCACTACAAGGATGAATTGTGTTTTATGTTAAAGATCCTGCAAAAACAAGTCACTTTGCAATATATGTCCATTAACCCCTTAACATCGAGACTTTTTTTTTCACGTTTGTTTTATCCTCCTCGCCCTCCCAGAGCCATACATTTTTTATTTTTCCACCTACATAGACACATGAAGGCTTTTATTTTGCGGGACAAGATGTACTTTCTAATGGTGTAATTCACCGGAAAAATCCGGCAATTTTAATAGCTTTTATATATATATATATATATATTTTTATATATATTAATATATATATATACAACACACAACACTCACAAAACACAATTTTTTACACTTTACAACTTTTTTGTTCTTGACTTTAAGTCCACGTAGGGCACTTCACCACTAGGGGACACAATTGTTTATACAGCCTAATGCATTGTATAAATAATGCATTAGGGTGTACAAAGATGGCGGTTCCACTACTTCCTGCCTACGGCAGGAACTAGTAAAACAGAAAATATGGCAGTAATTGAAGCTTTTACTAGGCTTCCAGCTGCTATGTTAACCGGTCATGACCATGCAATCTCGCCATGGTGGTCCCGACCGATCAGAGTGAAGAACAGTGCACAGCACCATTTCTCATTCATATGGCTGCCACGGCCATATTCATTGCAGTGTCTAAGGGGTTAAACAGCGCTGAATAGAGCCGGCTCCATTCCGTGCTGTTACCTGCGGGTGTCAGCTGCAATAAGCAGCCGGCACCCGCTGCCTAAGTAGCATGATCACTACGTCCAGATGCAGTAAGGTGTTAACACATACATGCCAACTCTCCCGTTTTTGGCGGGGGTGTCCCACTATTTGGGGTCCCTCCGCCCTCCCCGGGGAGTTGGCATTCCTCCGCCGGCCAGCAGGCGGCGGGGGCTCTTTAAATGGGCGCGGTGCCCGGGGAGTAACGCTAGTGCGCTACTTGGCGCCGCCGGGGCCCCTCCTACAGGCGGGTGAAGCGGCCGCTTGCGCCCCGCTTCACCCGCCCGGAGTCTCGCTGTGCAGGGAGGAGGCAGGAGGGATCGCTCCCTCCTCCCTTCTCCCCCTGTATGTACGGCGCCGGTGTGTGCGCCGCACATACAGGTCAGCGGCGCAGGGGGAAGTGACGCGCGGCTGCAGGGGAGTGACGCGCTGCTGCTCTCACTTCCCCCTGCGCCGCTGAGGAGATCGGTCGGGAACGGCCGTGCTGCAGGAGCCTGGTGAGGTAAGTGGATTTTTTTTTATTTTCTTTTTATTAGCTATAGGGGGGGGCTGTTCCTGGCAACAATGGGGGCTCTTCCTGGCAACAATGGGGGCACTACCTGGCAACAGAGGGGACATCACCTGGCAACAATGGGGGCTCTTCCTGGCAACAATGGGGGCTCTTCCTGGCAACAATGGGGGCTCTTCCTGGCAACAGAGGGGGCACTACCTGGCAACAGAGGGGGCACTACCTGGCAACAGAGGGGGCACTACCTGGCAACAGAGGGGGCACTACCTGGCAACAATGGGGGCTCTTCCTGGCAACAGAGGGGGCACTACCTAGCAACAGAGGGGACATCTACCTGGCAACAGAGGGGACATCTACCTGGCAACAGAGGGGGCATCTACCTGGCATACAATGGGGGCCCACTACCTGGCAACAATGGGGGCACTACCTTGCAACAGCGGGGTCATCTACCTGGCAACAGAGGGGGCACTACCTGGCAACAGAGGAGGCACTACCTGGCAACAATGGGGGCACTACCTGGCAACAATGGGGGCACTACCTGGCAACAGAGGGGGCACTACCTGGCAAACAATGGGGGCACTACCTGGCAACAATGGGGGCACCTACCTGGCTAACAAAGGGGGGCACCTACCTGGCTACAGAGGGGCATCTACTTGGCTACAAGGGGGCATCTACCTGCCTGTCAGGGGCACTCCCTGCTTATGGGGGGTTACTACCTGGCTATAAGGGCATCTACCTGGCTTTCTTCCAAAGCCGTTATGCAGTTAGGTGGAGTGGGGTGTGGCTTTTTGAAGGGGGCATGGCATACTGGAAAGATGGGCGTGTCCATGCACATTTTTACCGTGGCGCGCGTAGCGCGCCGCTGTCTACAATCTCCTGCTTTTTCATTTTCAAAAGTTGGCAACTATGTGTTAACATTGTTCTACCCCTTCCTAGATATTCCCTCTTGTATGGGCTGCATCAGCTCCTCAGTCACCATAGCTACAGACCTGTTTGATCTCTCCTGATAGGCTGCCAGCACTAGTCACTATAGCTACAGACCTGGTGTCCTCAGCAGCTCGTCACTGCAGGCCAGTTAGAGCCGGTAATCAAGCCCATAAATTCAAAAATGAAACCGAGAAAACAGAACTGAGGTAAGATAAATCGATGTAGTGAGACAACTCCTTTAAGCTTTTGTACATGGCAAACCCAGGAGAAATTATTTATCCTCTGGGTGCTATGGCAAACACTATTCACATTGCAGGGCTGCAAATAGGTGAAAAAGGGGGTTCCCTTCTTCTGTGGACCACCTAGATGCCATGAATTTTGTTGATAGCAGTATCTAAGGTCTTAAATGACCAGGATCTAAGCTATTGACAATCCTAGCCATTGCATCACGAGCTCAGCTGTACATTAAAGGTAGCTCCTGATACAGACAGTGCAGTTACAGCTACTGAGCTTTCCCTGATGTTCCTGGAGAATTGGTTCGTTACCTCTTATCTGCTCAGGAGAGAGGGAGGTGGGTGGGAGTGAGCAGACAGCAGGAAGCGTCTGCAAAGTTTACTAAAATAATTACATTACAACCAGTGGATTCTCTATACAGCAGACAGCCTCATACACTGCACTTTTCTCATCAGCCCCTTGCAAGGTCCTTCATGTTCCCTGTCATCAGATAAGAAGTGCAAACACGCAAGCGCAGCCAGATCAGCTCCTGTCAGTGTCCTGGTCGTGTCTAATGTAAACTTTCAGGTAACTAAGGGGGACTGAGCAATGCTGTAGCTCTCACAGGCTTCACTTTTTGTAATCACATATATTTAGAAAAGTGATGAAATACCCATTTTGGAGGATCCCACGTCAACATTACATCGTGGCAAAACCCCTTTAAGTGATAACTCCACCATATCAGTTGAGATATGATTAATACAGTTTATATAGACTATCCTCTATCCAAAGGGAAAATATTGAGCACATACAGAGTGATCTTGTTCTATCCATCAACTCTGGCCTTTTGGAAAGTGACACCATATCTAACCAGCAGGGTTGTAATAAGTGCTTGTGTTACACCACCTTCTATTATTCCCACCAATACTGAGCAGATATTGTATCATATTGAGCATAACTAACACATACTTTGCAGCTGTTCTCTGATCTGACGCTGCTGGAAGTTTGTCAGCTTGGATTCTTGCATCATAACTGGGGAAAAAACACATTGTTTTTTTTGTTATCTGATATTAATTCCAAAAGACTCTGCAGCCAAATGAGATAAGCAATACTCGAGATACCAGTCTTCATCCTCCTCAGGGCTATAATAAAATAACAAGAGACCATTAACTGTGCACATGATCCACGGTGTAAGACCACATTTATTCAAGTTGTCGTTTTGATGGCAGGGTAACATGGCATTAGAAATACATGCTATAGCTGCCAAATAGAGGCAAGGGCAAAAAACACTGCAATAAAAGACGCAAATAATAAAGCCGGTCTGGAAAGTAAGAATATATTCCCATCAAGCTCTCTTTACACTTGGGTTGTGGCATATATATATATATATATATATATATAAATTTTTTTTTTTTTTTTTTTTTTTTTTTTTTTTTTTTACTTATGCTTTAAAGACAAAAGACACAGAGCTTAATAATAAGTGTGTGTGTGTGTGAGCCACAAAAATGTGTTATAACAAGTACACCTATAGAAACGCATCAAAATGTGCCCGTCCAAAAGTGTAAAACATAAGATCCAAAAGCTTTTTTAACATGACAACAATCGGGCTCACAAAACAAACAATTCTCCACATTAAAAATAATAAAAGTACCAAAAAAAGTGACCAACATATAGTGTCACCAGAACCCATAGGGCCCCATAGCAGAATTTGATGGGCCCCCACTACCTAATGACAGGAAAGAGAAACAGCAGCATAAGTAGCAATAGCAAAGGTAAAAATGGTACCGTCATATATCCAAAAACCCACATAGTAGTGTTAAAGAGGTTGTTTCACTGCAAAGATTAACTTTCAACATGTAGGGAACCGTAAATGAAGACGTTAATTTTGAAGCTGGATGTGGAGTCTGTACATTGCTAATGTATCCAACTCTGACTCACAGTCCTGGAGAATTCAATGGAATTCAGACAGAAAAAGGACTATGACAAATGTGAATAGACCATTATATGTATTTTCTGGAGTAGAGTTATTTAAATGTATCATATTTAATGTACAGGATTAACCCTTTACGTGCCAGGTTAACCCTTTAGGTACATTACAGACTGGCTGCAATATATTGAAAGTGATTAAACTGCATGATGATGACATATTTGTGCTGTAAGTGTACTCTTGAGCTTATTGATCCACTTTTAGGGTATGTTCACGTTAGGGTATGTTCACACAGCGTATTGCGGTGCGGACTGGTCAGCACCTACTTCTGAAACAATGGGGGCCGACCCAATTTACTTATAATATTCACAGCGCGTAAACACCGGGAAGAAGTGACATGTCACTTATTTCTCCCGGCATATAATATGCGTGTGATTCATAGCTCTGTACGAGAGTTATGAATTACTGTAATTGCAGGGTGCATTTCGGGCATATTGCAGCGCAATTACATGCCGAAATACGCCCTGCAATTATGCCGTGTGAACATACCCTTACTGTCAGTCAGTCTAGTGTAATGTGTCTATGCAATGTTATGTTTAAGTGGTTTTCGTGCTACAAAGATCATATCTATAATGATGAGGACAGTAGAAATAAGCACTTTTGCAATTGGTTTGCATTACCTAAATCATTTAGTATAGCCATTATCAGCTATTCTGTGTGTTTTACGCCTAAAACTGCAGCCTGTGATTGGCTGCCTGCATTCTCTGCTTACTCCCCTCTGAGCTATGGAAAATGAAAGTGAAACAGCTTTCTGTGCTGGGTGCTGGCTGTGTAATAAAAGCTGCATGAGCTCCTCTATCCTCATGTCCCAGCTCTATGTGAAGGATCGGGGGCCATTACTGAGTCTCTAGATGCTAGATTCAATCTCCCCTCATTTAACACAGCCGTATACTGTACACTGCTCTCCCATATAAAACAGCCTTATACACTCTGCCCCCCTCTACCTTCTGCCTGTTAACAGAGGGGGGAGCAAAGTGCATTCCTAATATTTACTTCATCAGTTCAGGATGTATGTATAACTGTTTATAGCAATGCAGGCGTTCTGGATACAAGGAGCTTGTGCAGACTGGGAGGGAGCCGACAGCTCTGCAGGCATGAGAACTGACTACTGCAGAAGGTCTGCAGAGCTGTGACATCCTCTCCCTTCCACTGCTCACACAGAATGATGATGTCACCAGTCTTCAGTGAGGGCAGACATGTCCACTGGGAGGAGAGACCCACATACTAGGAGGAGAGACATGCCTACTGGGAGGAGACACTCGCCCCTGGATTTGAAGTTGTAACAGACAGAAACAGCTCAAGTCTGCGAAAGCCAGTCATGATAAAACTCCTTTAAGTCCACTCTGGGATAAGAAACTGCCAAGTCACTGTGATAGAACTTTTTTGCTTTTGTGAAAGCTCCTGCCAGCAGCAAAGGAGGGAGGAGTTTCATGGTTACTAAGAAGGAGGGGTAGAGGTGGCGAGAGGTGATAAATTGTCCCTAGTGAGTTTGTATCTAGAACTAGATGTCTAGCTGTCAAGTGGAGTGCTTGTCTCTAGTTCTATAGAGATAAGTGTTTCAGACAGGATGGAGGGGGTGACTTGACCCTTTCAACCTGGGACCCTGTAAGACTGCAGCTGCCAGGCCCAGCACTATTTTCCAGCCACAGATTCCTGTACATGTCTATGGATTATGGAACCCTTTGGAATTAAGCTGTAACCATTTAGTATGGAATCATCCAAGGAATATTAGAAGCAGTGCAAAGACCGTCCTTTGTTGGCCTGCTGCCCAGATGATGCTCAGAAAGTTGCCTCTGGCCTGACTCATCTAACCAATCCAATTCTCTTGGGGTAAGAAGACTCCATGTTAGAGTTAATGCTGGATCAAAGAAACTAGTCGATTGCCAGTTTTCCTGGGGTTGTACTCAGTCTGGAATCACAAAGGGACTTATTATGGATTTATGGAATGATATCCTGCTGCTGGTGCATGCTATAGTTGAGGAAGGAATGTGTGACATAAAGCAGTGGATTTCTGTGTTCAACATCTCACTGAGAAATAAAGGACATGTTTTACGTTAACCCTTTGTCTGCTTTCTGCACCTGACATCAAAGCACCTCACAGCACCATCAACACAAGGGCAGGAGTGTACTACAACCGCCATCATGGAGTGTGCTCTGGGGGTAATAACGTAAAATCAAGCTGCAGGTCCCACTCTATTGTAATTGGCCTAGGAGAGGTGAGAGAGAGTTTGGGGAGTGCAGCCACTGTGACAAGTGAGGGAAAAAGCCTGCACAGCTCTAAAGGGTTAACATTTGTCAGTAAGAAATATAAGCAAGCTCCAGTACTGCTGATAAGACAACAAGGAGGGACACCACCATCCAGGACATGGTCGGCAACCTAGGAAGCTTGTATACACAAGCATTAGATTAGAACTGCTCTAGCTCTGAAAGGAAGCAAAATCAGAACAGCAATGTATTTGTTAATAATCTTTACTTATCTTTGCCTACATGTTTAAAACTAGTCATTGCTGTGAAAACACCCCTTAAAAGTAATCATTGAACACTCAGGCTTTAATAGAATACCTGGGGATTGGTTCTAAAGTCGACTCCAAATGAGGTCTTTGGGGCCCTGACATATTAGGGGTACAGTATAGTATTTTGTTACAGCTTGGGGGCACCCAAGGATCCTCGATGGCTTAGGCTGGTAGTGCAATTGTGCGGGGAAAGCTTCCTCTTAGTAAAAATGAGGCCCTGATTGCTTACTGAGCGCTCTCTAAATGTCCTCGCTGTGCTTAATATTGCTGCTGAGCATCTGCCTCCCTTTATGGCTATAGACTCCCCATCTTTTACAGATTACTTTTTGTAGGATAAAACATTGTAGAAAAGTATAGATGATCTTTTGTTTCAAGAGCATTTTTTTTAGTTCACCCTAATGACCAGCCCTATCAATTCCACAAATAATTTGGGCTAGCCATCATTTTGGGGTACATGAGGTTTACAAATATGGAAGAAAGTTTTAACCCTTAAATAGCTGATCACTAACTATAACAAAAAAGGTCACTAAATCTAAATTATGATATTACCTTTTAGAAGATCTTGAGTCTCTTTGCTGTACTCAGGTGGCTTAGCACTGCTCCAAAAACCAGTGCCTGTTGGCACTTGCATATTTCCATCCTTCCGCTGCATACTGGGAGAGCTGAGAGCCACAATGGTAGGTTAGAAAGGGCATATGTAATGAAATTAGAACCCATTTAAACTAATTTTAAAGGCGCTTCCAGGCATTTTTTATAAAATAAAAAAAAATTCTGGAAGCTAAAAATGAGATATAAAGAATCCATCTTCACTTTTTAAATCCTGTTTCTCCAGTGCCACTGGTCCACCATCGTCAGTGTTTACCTTGAGTACTGTATCACCAAAAAGCTCTCCAGTCGCTGGCTATGGAAGTCATGGACCGTCACTGAATGAGCCAGGTGAAGATAGACCAACAGGGGATCAGTGGTACTGGAGAAACTACAAAAGCAGCTACAGGACTTTTATTTAAAGCCTGAAAGATTTCCTTAACAGGTGAAGCTGAGCAGGTTGATATATACATGATATATACAAGATTTCGTAGAACTTGTCATTTATTTATTTATTTAAATAGTGGTCGGTGTTATTGGTGACTGACAGCCATACCTGTATGCACACTGATACAAGGAAGGCTGTCAATCACTGATAAGACCACCTACTGTACTCTTTAACCCAGAATAAGCATGAATTTAAGTGAATAAATTAAACTTTAATGAATAAATTATTTAATAATTAATTTTTTAATAATGATGAATGCTGAAAATGTTTATAATTTAATTTTCAAACTTCCCACGTCAATTTTACTTCGTGGCAAAACCCCTTTAAGTGCCCCACTTTATACCAAGCCATGCCTCAGGAACGACGTCATGACCAGGTGAGTTTTCAGTAAAAAAAATACCTAGGAGAAGGAGAATAGGAGGGGTGCATTTTCTGGCACGTGGCTCCCGTGCACTGGAGGCATTGGGCCTTATGTATGAAAAATGTCTAGCCGTAAGACCTTCTTTGTTGCCCATAGCAACCAATCAGAGCTTAGCTTCATTTCATGCAGAAATCTGGAAAAATAAAAGCTGAGCTCTGATTGGTTGCTATGGGCAACAAAGACAATCTTACGGCTAGACATTTTTCATACATAAGGCCCAATGCCTCCAGTGCACGGGAGCCACGTGCCAGAAAATGCACCCCTCCTATTCTCCTTCTCCTTGTAGCTGCCTGTGGTACTACTGAGCCACCCAATATAAACATAGGTTTAACAGGCTATTTCCACCAAATGTTGGCCAATCAACTGATATTTTGCATAAGCCACAGTGTTGGCCAACTTTTTTTTCCCAGTCTTTATTTGGTCTGCCAGTTTAGCCTGGCATGTTCATGTACGACGGAGCTCAGCTTTCATTTCATATAATGCTTTGGAAAATAAAAGCTGAGCTCTGATTAGTTGCTATGGGCAACAAGACAGTCTTAGGGTATGTTCACACAGCGTCATTTTGGCGCGCCTTTTGCCGCGCTTTTGCGCTCTACTGCAGGCAAGATGCGGGCCGAATTTACGGTAATCCAGAGCTCTCATAGAGAACTATGGATTATGCCTCCTCTCCCCTCTCGTACAATACGATCGTATTGTACACACGGGGAGACATGCCAATTATTCTCAGCGAATACGCGGCGCGAGTAATGCATGTCAATGGGGCCGGCGGCCCCCCCGGGCCGCGGGAGTGCGCGCGTGTTAGCACGAACCCCAAAATGCACGATGTACTGTGGCGCGTGCTGTACGCGCCACAGTACATCGTGTGAACATACCCTAACAGCTAGACAGTTTTCATACATAAGGCCCTAGGTCTCCATTGTCCTGTCTCCATTGTGGTAATGTTCTGCAGACCCCTTAAGGTGCTATTTCCTTCCCATAGAGTGATGGCACACTGCTAGGATCAGAATAGAGGGGGCACAGTGGTGGTGTAGTGCTGCATCCCCTTCCAAGATTATTCCCCAGCATAGCAGCCCCCCAGCTGAGCAGGTAACTGCAGCGTGCCACTTAACTGCTGCTTGTTAACTCTCGAGCCCACAAGCAGTTAATCGCAGTGTTTATTAGTCAGTGGATGCTTGAAGCATTGTCTCCAAGTTGGCAGCGTTGGCCGTGTGCTTATTAAATGCCATCTGTAGCATCTATCTGTGCCAAGGGAGTGGGGATTTATTAAAGGGTACAGTCTAGACTGAAGCGTAACTATCTGCACAACTACGACAGCGCTCAGTAATTATACACTTCTCTAAGAAAGCAGAAAAATACTGTAATTAATTACAGAACAGACAATCTACACAGCTGTACTTTACTAATGAACCTGTGATTAGTGACCACGATCAACACACAAGAAAAAACAGTGACATAAAGGAATTATGTAAGAGACAGAAAATAAAATAGCAGTAACGGTATGTGCACAGGGCGTTTTGGATAAAAAAAAAAAAATCGGATCCAAAAGTGCTGCGTCAATCGGATCCAAAATGCACACAACATGCAGCTGCGTGTTTGGATACGTTTTGGCTGCAGCAGGATCGCAACCTATAGTTTTAAATAGGGCGTCTGCTGCGTCTTTAGGATCAAGTAAATTCTTTGAACAGATCGGAAAGACGCATCAGAAACACACATTGGTGATCACTTGTCTGAACACCGATGAGTGTTTTGCACTGTAAGCAATGGAAATCACACTGCTCATTGTTAGATGCGTGTTTGGGTCCGTTTAGGGTCCGAAACACAGATCCAAACACGCATCTAAAAACACATGTAAACATTGGCTGAACACGCCGTGTGAACATACCCTATTGGCCCGTCCCCACGGCACAGGTTTTCCGTTGGTTTTACAGATTTGAAAGCCGTCTGTAAACCGACTGTCAATCTTTCACAGTGACTTTAAGGCGGGGTTCACACGGCTTATTCAAGCCGTAATTGCGGGACGGATTTCGCCCGCAATTACGGCTTGAATACGGGGCGGGGGCGACTGCTCGCCGGCCCCATAGACATGCTTTATCCACGGCGCGTATCCCGCCGGGATAATGTTCTCTATGAGAACTATGGATTACCTTAATGGCTGGCACGGATTCCAGCCGTATTGCAGCGCAGTACGGCGCGCAATACGGCTGGAATCCGTGCCCGAAATAAGCCGTGTGAACGGCCCCTAGTGGAAAATCTGTGCAGCGGTCCCCACTGCACGGATTTTCCACCGGACGTTTTTTTACACCACCGCCATTCCAAAAAACGCAGAACATGTTCACTCTTCTGCCCGCTTTTCAGGCAGAACATGAAAATGTCAGTGCAAAGGGGGAAGGCTTGATCCGCAAACCACGGACAAAAGCCGTCCCCCACGTGCCAAAATGCACCTTACGAGTATGTTCACACGATGTACTGTGGTGCGTATAGTACGCGCCGCAGTACATTGTTTGTTTCGGGAGCTTGCGCTGATCAGTGCATTACTCGCAGCGTGTAATCGCCTCAAGTAATTGACATGTCACTTATCTCCCCGCGCGTATAATACGATCGTACTGTACGAGCGGGCAGAGGAGGCGTAATCCATAGTTCTCTATGAGAACTATGGATTACCGTAATGACTGGGACGGATTTCCTTGTGTATTAAGTGCAGTACGCCGCAAAAAAAAAAAAAGCCGTGTGAACATACCCTAAATGTTATACAAACCCCCACAAAATAACAAACTCACAGGCTAAGTCCTCCGCTGCTCCAATGTTGATGCTCTGCTGATCCCCACTGGTATTTTTTGCCTGATAAAAATTCTGATCGAACCTGAAATATATAGCTAGAAACAAAGAGACCTTTATGAGAAATGCATTATGGGCTTCATTGATCAAAAGATATGTCCTATTGTCTGATGACTAGAGGAAGCTTCAGTGTGTGCACCATTTGGGCAGTATGCAGAACAAAGGCCCATGGCAGTAGTGTTCACCCATCCAAATCAGCTTTGTAGAAAGGTTGAGTAAGGCTAGGTTCACACGGCTTAAAATGGGCCGTATTTCGGTCCGTAATTATGCGCCAAAGTGCGCCAATTACGGGCCGAAAACGGCCCATTTATTACGGTAATTCACAGTTCTCATAGAGAACTATGGATTACAAAGCCACCGGGCGGGGAGATACTTGACATGTCACTTTCTAGTGGCGTATACGCGCCGCTAGCAGTGATTGTCTTTGGGCCAGCGAAGTGCCGGCCCCCCGCTCACTCCCCCGTCCACACGGCGTAATTGCGGGGCGCAATTACGCCCCGCAGTTAAGCCGTGTGAACCTAGCCTAAGGGTTCTGCCTTTGACAGCGGGTCATCCACCTCCCCTTTGTAATGTGCAGCATGGTGCTGAGCTTGCAGTAAAATCAGAGCTCAGCTTTTATTTTTCCAGAGCACTATATGATTTTAAAGCTGAGCTCTGATTGGTTGCAATGGGCAATAAGAACAGTCTGATTGCTAGACAGTTGTCATACATAAGGCCCATGGTACTCAGTCCTACTCATTACCAAAATGGTTTATACCTGAGTTCAGTCCTGCTCATTATAAAAGGGGCAAATATTTAAAGGGGTTTTGTCATCACAAACACTGATGGCAAATCAATAAGATATGACGTCAATGTCACATAGGTGCTGGTCCCACCCCTGAGACCCGCAACTGTTCTGAGAACGGGTCCTCAAAATTCCCCCTTCTGAATGGAGAAGTGGCCGCACTTGTGGGAATAATATCCATTTATTTCAATAGGAGTTCTGACTATAGCTGAATGCTCGCCTGTAGTCTGAAAATGAATGAAGCAGAACTGCTAAAGCGCAGCCAATTCTTCATTCAGAAAAAGGAGTTTCGGGCCGGTTCTATCTGACATTGATGGCTTATCCTATCAATATACCATCAATGTTTATGATGGCAAAAACCCTATCAGACCAGTCCTGCTCATTTAGGGGCCATTACTTTAGGCCAGTATTGGTTATTATTAAAGGGGCAAATACCTGAGTCCAATCCTGCTAGTTATCAAAAGGGCAAATACCTGAGGCCAGTCTTGCTAGTTCTCAAAAGGGAAAATATCTGAAGCCAGTGCTGGTAGTTATCAAAGGGGCAAATACTTGAGACCACTGCTGCTTGTTATGAAAGAGCATATATTGAAGGCCATATCCGGTAGTTATCAGAGGGGCAAATACTTGAGACTACACCTGCTTGTTATCAAAATGGCAAATACCTGAGGCCGGTTCTGCTAGTTATCAAAGAGTCAAATACTTGAAACCTGTCCTGCTTGTTATCAAAGGGGCAAATGCTTGAGACCAGTCCAACTTGTTATGAAAGGGCAAATACTTGAGGCCAGTCTTGGTAGTTATCAAAGGGACAAATACCTGAAGCCAGTCCTGGTAGTTATCAAAGGAGTAAATACCTGAAGCCAGTCCTGGTAGTTATCAAAAAGGAAAATACTTGAGACCAAACCTGCTTGTAATCGAAAGGGCAAATACCTGAGGTCAGTCTTGCTAGTTCTCAAAAGGGAAAATACGTGAAGCTAGTCCTGGTAGTTATCAAAAGGGCAAATACTTGAGGCCAGTCCTGCTGGGTTAATACTTAAAACCAGTCCTGCTCATTAACACAGAGGCAAATACTTGAGGCTAGTCAACTGAACTCTCAAAGAAGCAGCAGATCTTTTATTTTAGCTCATTTGTTTTTGGGGG
>JAODAL010009324.1:0-111632 GCA_025379985.1 Phyllomedusa bahiana
GATTTTTTGGGGGCCCCCATGGATTGATTTTTTTGGGGCCCACCAGTGAGTAAATTTTGGGGCCCCCGGAGTTGATTTTTGGGGCCCCCTTGGAGATGATCTTGGGGCCCCACCATGGAGGATTTTGGGCCACCAGTGGAGTTGATTCTTGGGCCCACCAGTGGGTTGATTCGGGGGCCACCAGTGGAGTTATTTTTGGGGGCCACCATAGTTTGATTTTTGGGGGCCACCAGTGGAGTGTTTTCTTGGGCCACCATGGATTTATTCGGGCCCCCATGGAGTTGATTCGGGGAAAACCAGTTGTGTTCTTGGGCCCCACCGGGGTTTTGATTCTTGGGGGGCCACCAGTGGTTTTTTTTTTTGGGGCCACCAGGGTTTGATTCTTGGGGCCCCAGGGGATGATTCTTGGGTCCCCCGGAGTTGATTTTTGGGGCCCACCTGGAGTTATTTTTTTGGACCCCCAAAAGGGAGTTGATTCGGGAGCTCCCCAGGGAGCTATTTTGGGGGCCACCAAGGAATTCATCTTTGGGCCCACCAGTGGGCTGATCATTGCCCATAGATCTTGCCTTTGCCTCTCGCTCTGTCACTTTTCCCTTCCAAAAAGTAGCACAGTTTCTATGCCCAGATCCCCCCCCTGTCGATGGCCCCCACCAAGACTTCCCACTCTTTTTTGTGGGCCCAGCCCAAGGGGGGTCTGCACTTACCTAAAAAATGGGGCCCAAAAAAAGCTTTTTGAAAAAGAGGGGTTTGGGGGACGCTCCAATTGATTTCAATGTGAGGTCTGAGTACAGCCAAGCAGCTGGAGGACAGTGGATAATGGTCTATGTTGAAGGGGTTTTCCAAGTTTTTTAAAAACCTCCCTATCTCCTCCCTCTGGAGAGAAAGAAATAGAAAATGACCCTATACTTATCTCTACCATCACATCATACTGAAGCCAATCATTGACCTGATGGTCACATGCTGTACATGCAGGTTGGTTGCAGCATCATTTAAACGCATAAATTGACCCGAAAAAGGGGGGGCCCCAGAGGTTGCTTTGTTTGGTCGGGGGGTGTTTGGGGGGGAAAAAGGGGGGGGTCATTTTCCCTTTTTTTAGCAAAAGTGGAGGTGAAGGGAGGTTTCTAAAAGTTTTGGAAATTCTCTTTAATTTCCTTATTGGATGATTTTGATGCCCTACACATTAAACAATAGTCTTCTGAACCCACTGGGACTGGCTGGGGCTCTCCCCAGACATCACCTGGTTGGGCACTTTGGTTTTTCAATCCCAAAACCCTTTTTGTTTTCCTTTAAACATAACCGCTGTCAAAAGGGGGTCTTCAAAAAGGACATGGGGATCTGGCCCCAGCTTTCTCCTCCCAATGTCCATGTGGGCCCTTTGGGGAAAGGAACTCCACTAAATATTTTTCGCCAACTTTCCCTTAAAAGGTAACGGGCCCTTTTTTGCAAAACGGGGAAAAGAGACCTTGAACTTTAAAGACCCTACTTTTACCTTCTCTTTTAAGCCCCCAAAACCAATACAACCTTTTTTAAGAGGCCGGGGGGTCTGCCCATGAGGGTATCTTTTCCCCACCATACTCGGGGAAAGGGATTTGGGGTTTCAAACTGGCCCAATTTTTCAGAGGGGTCCACTTTTTTTGGACCTTGTCCCACTATTTCCTCCACCCCTATCTTTTACCCTTAAATTTTTACCACACAGGGGTTCGATCAATTGTGCTTTCCATGGCTACATTTACCGTCTATGGTTTCCTATTGAGACTCTGCCTTTTTGAAGCCATCTCCGGATGATTTGGTGAAAGAAACTCCTTCGTGTTTGAAAAAATAAGAGATACTATACTTATTTTGTAATTTTTTAAGGTTAAAACTTTTTTTGGGGTTTTTTTTTCATTCCTCAGGTTTGGAAAAGTGAAATCGACTGCTGGAGACCGGAAAGTCTACCCAAGGGCCCCCCAAAGAGAGCCTACGTCAGAGCCTGAAACCAAGACGTGGCCCGACCCGACAAGGGAGGTTTATGGAGGGCATTGGTTTTTAACCCCTTTTTCCTCACCTGGGGCTTCCCCCAGCCCTTAAAGGGGGGTCCCCACCATAGACCTTTTTATAAACAATGGGTAGGAAAACAACCTTACAGTCTGAAAGGTGTGGGGTTTTGACCTCTGGGGTTTTACAAACCCCAGGAAGGGCTCTGGTAAAGTGCCGGCTAAAATGGAGATCTGGGGCAGGTTTTCTTTCAAAATTTTTCCCTTCTGTTTTATGGAATTTCCCATACATCAAACACGCACTTCCCCGTACAAAGAACTCCCATAGAGGAGAAAAGGGGAAAAACAGGGGCTCCCCTGTACTTGGGAAATCGCATAGGAAAAGAAAGGAGAAAAAAAACAGCGCTCCCCCCGTACGGGAACTCCTATAGAGGAGAATTTGGGGAACACAAACGCCCCCTGTACGGGAACTCCCCATAAGGAAATGGAGAAAACACGCTCCCCTGTACAGGGAACTCCTATAAACAAGAATGGAAAACAAACCCCTCTCCAAGTACCTTGAAATCCCCTAGTGGGAAATGGGAACACAGTGCTCCCCTGTACCGGAAACTCCCATAGAAAAAGAAAAGAGAACACAAACGGGTCCCCTGTAACTGGGAACTGTAAAGAGGAAAAACAGCTTCCCTGTACGGGAACTCCATAAGGAAATGGAGAAAAACAGCGCTCCCCCGTAAAATGGGAACTCCCCTAGAGGGAGAAGGAAAACACAGCGCTCCCCTATACTGGAACCCCCCCATAGAACAAATGGAGAACACAGCGCTTCCCCCCGTACTGGGGAAAACCCAAGAGCAGAATGGAGAACACAGCCCCTCCCCTTACGGGGAAAACCCATAGAGGAAAGGAAAAACAGCGTTCCCTCTACTGGAATCCCATTTTAAAAATGGAAACCAGCCCTCCCTTCTGGGAAACCCCCCCGAAAAAATAAAACACACGCCCCCCTGTACTAAATCCCTGAAAAGAATGGAAAACAAGCGCTCCCCTGACGGGGTAACTCCATAGAACAAATGGAGAAACAGCCCCCCCCTGTACTGGGAACTCCCAGAGAACAGAATGAGACTTGTGCAGCCTGACTGATCCCCATTTTGAGCCGACACATTAAATGACCCATTGCCTGGATAAGTGCAGGGCCAGAGTTGGGACCTTTGGAACGTATAGATACATGTAATAGGGACTGGGCGTCCTTCTCAAACTCTTGACAAGGTCAGCAACCCAATTTACTCTCCCCCAACATGGCATGATACCCCCATAGAAGCTTGTATTCCTACAGACCCCACTGCTAACACTACCCCCTTTCTGTTCTCTTCAACCATAGTGAACGCCCCAGGGGAAAGTGGTTTCCTTTGGGTTTTATTGGGGGGTGGAAACGATCTTGTTTGATTTGCTTTTCTGACGTCGTTTCAGTGTCCTTTGTATTCAGATCAGATGGGTTTTTACAGTCTCCGCCAGGAAACAGACAGTCCGTATGATGAGGGGGGTAAGGGGTCAAACAAGCCTTGCGCACCACACGCTGGCCATTTCTTGGGTTCTTAGCATCAGGGAGGGGGCATGGCTCCGCTCTCCTCAAGTTAACTGACTTGTCCATATCATAACCCATCTGGAAATAGAAGCAATAACTAGGCTCACTGGGAACCTGACACTGAAAAATGCCCAACCCAAAAAAGCATGCCGGGGCCCGGGCTCACACAGACTAGGGACCCAAATGTCATTTTCCCTGACCGGCATTAACCCTGGGAACATGCAGAATTTTCTTTCTTTTTTTAATGAGGGGGCCCCAAAAGAAAAAGGTAAAGTCTTTTGGGGGGCGAGGGGGAACATCTTCGGTGGGGGGAGGGAAAGTTCTTCCATGGGCGAGACAGAAGCATCTTCTGGTGGGGGAGGTTAAAAAGTGGGGGGCTTCTTCAAAATTTTTTGGGGGCGAGACAGAAGCTCTTCGGTGGGGAGGTAAAGTGTCTTCCGGTGGGCGAGACAGAAGCACTTCTGGTGGGCAGGGGAAGCGTTTCAAGTGGCAAAAGGGGAGAGTCTTCTCGTGGTCAGCAGAATTCTTTTTTTGGGCAAGGTGGGAAAGTCTTTCGGTGGGGCGGAAACTCTTTTTTGGGGGGCGTTGTGGAAGCGCTTTGGTGCAACGGAAGCTCTTCTGAAGGCGGAAGAAGTTCTTCTTGTAGCGAGGCAGAAACTGTTCTGGGGGGCGAGGCAAAGTGCTTTTGGGGGGGCGAGGAGAACGTTTTCTGGGTTTGGGGGAAAGGAAGCACTTCTGGGGGTGAGGTGGAACCCCTTAGTTGGGTGAGGGCAAAAGCCTTCTGGGTAAAAGGTGGGGAAATCTTGTGGTGAAGAGGAGGAAGCATCTTCGGGGGCGAGACGGAAACATCTTTTGGTGAGTTTGAAGTGCTTCTCGTAGGCACGGGGAAGCGCCCTTTTTTTTGGCGAGGCGGGAAACACTTTTGGTTGGCAAGGTGGTAGATCTTCTGGGGTCAGGGAGAAGGTCTTCTTTGGGGGGCAAGTTTGGGAACGTCTTGTGGCGATGTGGAAGCGTCTTCTGGGGGGCGATGTGGAAGCGTCTTTTTGGTGGGCGATTGGAAAACTTTTTTCTGTGGGCGATGTGGAACGTCTTCTGGTTGGGGGGATGTGGAAGGGGCTTCCGGGGGGCGATGTGGGGAAACGTCTTCCCGGAGGGGGAAGTGGAAGCGTCTTCTGGTGGGCGATGGGATGCATCTTCCTGGTTGGGGAAGGTTTTGGGGAGTCTTCTGGTGGGTGAGGCAGAAGCCCTCTTTTGGTAGGCAAAAGGGAGGGCAAACTTTTGGGGTCAAAAGATGTCCCTTTTTTTCCGGGAAGGTGGGAGAATTTCTGATGGGCAGGGGAAAAAGTGGGCTTTTTGGTAAAGGGGGGGCAGAATATCCTTTTTGGGTGAGTGGGGGAAAAACATCTTCTAGTGAACGAGGTAGAAGCGTCTTCTAATGGGCTAGTGGAAGCGTCTTCTAGTGGGCAAGGTGGGAGAGTCTTCTGGTGGTTCAGGCAGAAGCGTCTTTTGGTGGGCAAGGTGGGAAAGTCTTGTGGTGGGCAAGGTGGGAGAGTCTTGTGTTTTGGGCGGGGCAAAAGGGCATCTTCTTGTGGGAAATTGGGGAAAAACATCTTCTGGGGCGTGGCGGGGGGCATTTCTGGTGGGCATGGGGGAAAAGGAATTTCTGGGGGTTTGGGAAGGGGAAAGTGTCTTATTGGGGGGCGCAGGGGAAAGGCCCCTTTTCTGGTGGGCGGGCGGAAGCATCTTCTGGGGGGAAAGGGTTTGGGAGAGTCTTCTGGTGGGTCGGGCAGAAAGCGTCTTTTTTTGGGGAAATTTTTGGGAAACGTCTTGTGGGCGTTTTGGGAAAGCGTCTTTTGGTGGGTGATGGGGAAAAGCGCCCCTTGGGTGGGTGAGGCAAAAGCATTTTTTGGAAAGGAAAGGGTGGGAGTCTTTTTTTTGGGGTCGGAAGAAGGGTTTTTGGTCGAAAAGAGGGGGGAAATTTTCTGGGGGGGCAAGGGGGGGGAACCATCTTTGAGGGGTAAGGAAAAAAGTGTCCTTCTGGTGGGCCCCGGGGCCCGAACATCATCTGGGGGGTGGGGGCAGAAGTGTTTTTTTTTGGTTTGAGGTGGAATCATCTTTATGGTAGGGGGGGAAGCGTCTTCTAATGGGCGAGGTGAAATCATCTTCTAGTGAGCGAGGCAGAAAGGCTTTCTAAAAGGCGAGGGGGGAAGCATTTCCCCTAGTGGGTAAGATGGAAGTTTCTTTGGCTTTTCGAGGCAGAAGCTTGTTCTGGTGGGCAATGCAATTTTTCTTCGGGGGGTTGTGCAGGCTTTTTTCCCGGGTGGGCGAGGAGTAAAACATCTCCCTGGGGGGTTGAGGAAAAGCATCTTCGGGTTTGGCGTCAAAGGGTGTTTCTAGTGGGAAAGGGCCCGAAGCGTTTTTCTGCAGGACGAGGCGGAAGCAACTTCTAGTGGGCAAGGCGAAAGAGTCTTCTGGTGGGCAAAGGGGGAAGGTCTTCTCCCCGGGGGCGAAGTGGAAGTGTCTTCTGGTGGGCAAGGCGGAAGCGTCTTATGGTGGGCAACAAGTAAGATACTTCCTCCTCGCCCACCAGAAGATGCTTACGCCTCGCCCACCGGAAGACACTTACACCTTGTGCCCAAGAAGCTGCCTTGCCCATCAGAAGACCCCTTAAAATCTTGTCCACCAAAAGTTTGTTTCCCCTCGTCGCCCACCAGAAAACCCCACCTCCCAGGAATGATTCCTTTTTTTTTGGGGGTACCCCCTTGTTTTTTTTTCCCACCCATAATCTCATAAAAAGTTTGGGAAGCACAATATGGCAGCCCGTGTGCCTTAATCTATTTCTGTGGCTGTGATTTAGAAAATTTGAAAGTCCCCTGACCTTACAGACCCCCTGCATGCCACCCGGCCTGCCCTGAGAGATATGAACTAAAAAAAAATTTTTTTCCACCCAATTAACAGGGTTTTGGGTAGGGAAAAATGATGCAGCCTGCAAGAAGCCGAATTTCCCAAAGGGGGGACACAAGTTTGAGGGGGAGGGGGTCTCCTCAGGTTAGCCTGCACCTTCAGCCCACCCCTTCTGTCACCTTTTACCTTTTTGCTCCTCGGCCGTCATCCCCCGCTTTTTTGCTCTGCTACAGGCCGGGGAAAACAGAGAGGGGGGGAACAGTAACACTTCCTTATCCTAAATTTTAACACCAAACCCCAAAACCCCAAAAGAATAGACCCACGAGTGACACCGAACCCGAACATAAAGGGATAGGGAAAACGTAACTTTTCACGGGGGGGCCCTTGGATTTTTTTCTTTTTGCTGATTCTTCACCTTTAAATAAACCGCTGTCAATCACAAACCCCCTTTATGTGTTATTAGCGGAAGAAAGATTTGCCCCCCAAAGAAACCCCACAAGGAAATTTTGCAGCGCCCCCCCCCCAGCACCAAAGGCAATAGCGGCCCCCTGCCCCCAGCACCAAAAGGCAATAGCGGTGCCTGCACCCCCACCCACAAGGCAAAGTGGCGCCTGCCCCCCCAGCACCAAAAAGGCAATAGCGGCCCCTTTTTTCCCCCCCCAGCACCACAAGGCAAAAAGGCGGCGCCTGCCCCCCCCAGCACCCCCAAGGGGCAATAGCACCGCCTGCCCCCCCAAAAGCACCAAAAGGGCCCAATTTCAGGGGCCTGCCCCCCCAGGACCAAAGGCAAAGCAGCGCCTGCACCCCCGCACCACAAGGCAATAGCAGCCCCTTTCCCCCACAGCCCCAACAAGGCAATAGCGGTGCCGGGACCCCAGCACCAAAAGGCCAAAAGCCCCCGCCTGCCCCCCCCACACCCAAGGAAAATTAGCAGCGCCCTGCCCCCCAAAACACAAGGCAAATAGGGGTGCCTGCACCCCAGCACCACAAGGCAATAGAGCAGCTGCACCCCCGCCCCAAAGGAAATTTGCAGGGGCCTGCACCCCCACACCACAAGGCAAAAAAAGCGGCGCCTGCACCCCCACCCAAACGGGCAATGCAGCAGCTGCACCCCTCACCCCCAGCAATGCAGCACTGCCCCCCAGCAAAAAAGGGCAATAGCAGCGCCTGCACCCCCCAGAAACCAAAAGGCAATAGCGGCAGCTGCACCCCCCAGCAACCACAAGGAAATAGCGGGCAGCTGACCCCCAGCCCCCACCCCAAAGGCAATAGCCCCCGGGCCTCCCCCCACCCCCCCCCCAAAAAGGCAAAAAGCAGGGCCTGCACCCCACCACAAAGGCCCCAATATCGGGCCCCGGAAAACCCCCAAAGACCACAAGGCAATAGCAGCCCTCCACCCCCGCACCACAAGGCAATAGAAAAGGCCGCCCCCCCAGCACCAAAAAGGCAATAGCACCCAGCGCACCCCCAGCCCAAAAAAGGGCCTAAGCAGGCCTGCACCCCCAGCCCAAAAGGGCAATAGCAGCCCCCTTCCACCCCCAGCACCAAAAGGAAATTTGCGCCCTGCACCCCAAACACCCAAAAGGGCAATAGCAGGGGCCTGAAACCCCCGCACCACAAGGAAATTAGCGGCAGCTGCCCCCCCCCCAGCACCACAAGGAAATAGCGGCGCCTGCCCCCCCACACCAAAAGGGAAATAGGGGCGCCCTGCACCCCCCCAAAAATCGGGGCAATAGACACTGCACCCCCAGCCCCAACAAGGCAATAAGGGGCCGCCTGCCCCCCAGCACCACAAGGAATAGCGGGGGTGCCCCCCCACACCACAAGGAAATGGGCAGCATTTTCTGGCTCCAGTATCCTAAACGCATGAATAAACCCCTGTGTGGGGGAGGGAGCAAACAAAAGGGGTTTTGGGCTTTGGCCCCTGCAAATCCTCCTTTTTCCCTTTTTAATTTTAAGCTCACCCCCTCCTACCTCCCCCTGCTTGCTGCCCCTAAAGCAGGATAGGGGGGGGGGGGGGGGGGGGGATTGGGGGCAATTGTGAGATTTAATGTCGCTGTCCTGTTTGTATCCCAGCAATGTACTCTGTGGAGATCACAGTAGAGAAGGACAGGATCACAGGGGAGACTAAGGTCCTCTCTAGCAAATGTGCCCCCCTCAAGAAGGGCCCCTGCGGGGGGTTAAAGGGTATGAAGATGCACAAAAAGGTGGGGGGTGCACGGAATCGGGGGAAAACATCCCTTAAAATTGTAATTAAATTTAACTTTTGTTGTTCGACGAGTTGTCCCCAATGAGCTAAACACTGGTGAACATACATTCAGCTCTGCAGTCTTTGTGATCAAGAACCTTTAACCAAAGTTTTTTTGGGAAATTTATCTTCCTCACCTAATTTTCCAGGGAATATATGGGCACGGGTTTTCCTTTTTAGCTAATAATAATAATAATAATAATAATAATAAAAATAATCTTTTTTTAATAAGCCCCAAACCCAATTCCGCACACTTTTACAATCAGGGGGAATTTAAGCACAGAAAAAAAAAACCCTTTTCTTTAAAAAAAAAAAGGCTACTTACAAATGAGACACAAGGGGGGTTGGGGGGGTTCTGCTCGCAAGAGTTTTACAATCAATTTTTGGTTGTATGGGTGAAACAAAGGGTTACAAGTGCTTGGTTTTACAAAGGGCCCGGGTATTTTTTCATAAAAATTTGGGGGAGTATACATAAAATGTGGGGTGAACCTGCCTTTTTAAAACCCTTACATTTTTTATACGATAAGTGCCTGTGGGTGCCCAAGTGCAGGGAAATTACGAATCGGGGACAGAATTTGGGGGTTACCCAAATTTGGGATCCTTTATAGCTTGTCTAAGAAAAGAGTTTTTTAGGGGCGCACTTTAAAAAATGTGAGGGTTTTTGAGTGTTCCCGATCAATGGGGTAACATGGGTTCCGAGAACTGGTGCAAAACGTGCAAAAAACTTGGGGGGACCCCCCCGGGGATAAAGGGGGTTTTGGAAAAGGAGGTGTGTAGTCTTAGATCAGTAGGAGAGCGGAGGGGGCAGGAAAGGGGGGTTTTTCGAGATGAGGGAGGAGATGTAGGAGGGAGCAGCGGTGGAGAGCCCTTTTTGTGAGAGTGATGATTTAAAGTTTTATTCTGTAATGAATGGGCACCATCAACAATGCACAGGGTAGAGGCATCGTTTTAGCGGCTGGAAAGAAAGACAAAAACCTGGTGTGAAATTTGGACGATTGGGAGAGGGAGGGGGTTTTCAGAGGGGAAACCCATAACAAGGGGTTACAGTAAATCAAGACCCAGAATGAAAAAGAAACAACAATGAGAGTTTGAGTCGTTTTCCCCCCAGTGAAAAAAGGACGGGTTTCCCGGAGATTTGTTGAGGTGCAGGTGACAAGAGGGGCAAGGGGTTGGATATAGGGGGGAAAGGGCAGATTTGGGAAACTATATTAAAACCCCCCGACAAAAACGGGGCCCGCTGCCGGAGTTATTTTTGGGACCACACATGGAAGGGGAAAAAGCAGGGGGAGGTTTGGTTAGTAAAAGGTGGGGTGACTTTGAAGTTCAGTCTTAGGGGAGGTTTTTGTTTTGGGGCCAAAAAGAGAGGACGTGATTTCAGGACGCGGACAGGCCCTTCCCCTGGTTTTTTGTAGAGGGCAGGATGATTTTCTTTGGAAGGGGGTGTATAATTGGGGTTTTCATCCGCATGAGATTTGGAACTGGAAGCCCCAAAACTACTGATGGTTTTTCCAATGAGGGGTGTGTACATGAAAAGGGAGAGGACCAAGAAAGGATCCATGAGGAACCCCCACGCAAGGGAAGAGGAGAGGGATAGAACCAAAAAAAATGAGGGGCCTGAAGGGGCGGTCCCAAAAGGTTTGGAAGGGGAACCAAACGGGGGGAGCGGTGTCCCCGGAGGGCCAAAAAGGGCCGAGCATCTGGGAGTTTGGGGGTGATCCACGTGTCAAAACGCTGCAGAGGATCCAAAGAAACACAAGGAGTAGTTACCCGAATTTAGCAGTGAGGAGTTTATTGGGGGACTTTGTTAAGCCCTTTCCCTGGGGTGTAGGGTGCGGAAACCAAATTTTCAGAGGGTCTAGAAGAAAGTTTTCAAAAGATAGCGGATCACGGGGGATAGACCAAGCGTTTCCAGGAGTTTTGGGGGATGAAGGGCAGGGTTTGAGATGGTTTGGGAGTTGGCGGCGAGGAGGGTTTCCCGAGAGGGGTTTTTTAAAATAAAGGGGGGTTATAAAAGCGTGTTTTAAAGGGGAAAATGGGGAAAAATCCCAGTGGAGAAGAGAGGTTACAGATTTTCGTAAGGTGGAGAAGGGCAGGGTGGAGAAAAAGACCCAAAAAAAGGTGGGGGGGGAAGGGGGGTTTCTAGAGCAAAATGGTTGGGGGCCCCGGGCAGACAGGGGAAGCTGGACACTTCTTGTGGTTTGGGTCCAAAGGGCTGAGGTAGATTAGAGGACGTGCGGGGGGGGACAGGGTGGGGAATTTTTTGGGGATTGTGATGTAGGGTTTTTCCGGATGCTGTCAATTTTGTCTTTTTAAGTTTAGTGGCCAGGTCTTTAGCCAAAGGGTCAAATACCGGGCCCCGACTTTGGGCCCGAGGAGGGAAATGGAAGGGCAAAAGGCGTTTTGGGGGTTTTTGTGTAGTGTGGAATGAGGGGGGGAAAAAATTTTTTTTTTTGGGGCAGTGAAGGCGTGTTATAAGTCCCGAGCATGAAAATTTTTTAGTGGGGAAAGTTTTGCAGGGAGCTTTGACTTTTCTCCACAGAAACCCCCTCAGCACACTGGAACAAACGCTGTAATGGCGGGGTCAGGGCTGTGCCAAGGGTGCGGGCGCTGATTTTGGTGGTGCGGTGTTTGATGGGGGCCAACAAAGTCCAGGGTGGTTTTTGAGAGTTTCATTGTAACGTTTACAGCCTGGTCAGGGGCAGGAGAGGGAGGAGGGTTGGGGGCAGTGAGGACTGAAAGGTTTTCTGTGAGCCCTGAGTTTTGATAGGGGCGGGGGATTTCGGGAAAGGGCGAGGGTTGTGTGTTTGAGAGAAGGTGAAAATTGTTTTATGTAAAAGGATAAAGGGTTTTGATCCGAGAGTTCAAAAGGGGGAGGGTTTTTTAAAATTTGAAATTTAAAAAAAAGGCGCAGAAGACCAGAACAAAAAGATTCCCATCCTTGTGAGTTGGGGGGTCAGGAAACTTGCGAGAGGGGAAAAGGGAAAAGGTTAGTGAAAGAAAAAAGAAGGGGGGGAAGGAGGAAAATAGGGTAGTCAATTGGGGGTGTTGAAAACGCCCAGATGATTTTGGGTATTTCATCGGGGAGGGGAAAAGAGGAAGGGCCCGGAGCAAAATGATCCAGAAACTTTGGGGGGGTGAGCCGGGGGGTTGTGGAAAAAATGCGACTTGATTTGGGAAAAAGGCCCAAAAGTCCCGAGGGGGTGGACCCAAAGGAGGGGGAAAATGAAATGAGGGTACAGGGGGTGGGGAAAGACCCGGTAGGTCAATGGGAGCCCAGAAAATTTTGCCAACTTCCCCCCCTGGCCTGTCAGGGCTGGGGGTTTTGGGTGAATTTTAGGCCCCCGTAGGTAGGGCAGCAAGGGATGCGGGTTGATTGCTGGAAACCCCAAAATTTCTGTGAGAGCTTGGATTTTAGGGGGTTTTGAAAAAAGGGAAAAAGGCATTTGGGCGCAGTGAGTTTTTTACTACGGATGGGCGTTCCCCAAAAACACCTTTAAATGGGGGAGGAAAAAACGTTTCAACAAATATTTCGCGGGTTTGCAGGGTTTCTGTGGGAGAAAAAAGGGGGGGATGGCATAAAGGAAGGGGACCGGGGTTGGGAGAATGTCTCCTGCCAAAACAAGAAGCAGGAGAATGAAAATTTATTGCAATGGTTCCCCTGATGAAAAATGGAAACGATGTTTTTTCAGCAAACCCGAAAGAGGAAAAGGGGTTTTGGGGGAAAAGGTTAAAAAATAATTAAAAAATGCAAGAGAGCCCCTGCATGGTTTGAGGGAAGGAGAGAGGGGGGTAAAAGTGGTTTGAGGGTTTTTTGGAGGCATGAAAAGGGGGGGTTGAAAAGGGGAAGAAGGGATAAAAGGGGAGCAAATAGATTGCAAATGAAAACATGGTGGTTAAAAACTGCAGAAGAAAGCCTAGTACTTTTCAAAGAAAACGTTTCTCCCCCTTTGCCCACAATTCGGTCAAAATTCATAGTCACTTTTAAAAAAGCTGTCACTTCAAACAATGTGGAGACCAAAAGGGCTTGCGACCCAAGAGCTCCAAAAAGGTCTATTGAAATTGATCACCAATTTAGGTTTACGAAACGGGTGGGGTTTTTAAAGAGTAGCAGCAAGGAAGTTCTTTTAAAGGCCAATTGGGTATAGGCTTACTTTAAAAATAAAAAACACATCCTAATTATTTTGAGGGGCAACTGGGACTTCAAGGCAAAAAAACCTGAAACCAAAATAGGAAAAAAGACAAAAACACAGTTAGGGGAAAATAATGGTGATTGTAGTCACGCAGAATGACGTTTCCATTTAAAAAATTCAATATAAAACACACGATTTTTGCAGAGGGGTTTTCTGATGGATGTAGTTCAACGTACCATTCAAAAATACCCAAAATAATTTTTCCCCCAGAATTAGGAAAAGGGGTTGCTGATGGATGGGAAATTCCACTTTCCCTTCAAATATACAATTTTTAAAACCCCACAGATATCGAGGGGTTGCTGATGGGTGTAGTTCACACGTACCCCGTTTAAGAAAAGGGCAAAAACAATCAGGGGGGAGTTAGAAAAATAAAATGATAACACTTCGGGCCCAAAAATTTATAGTCACTTCAAAAATGCTGTCCTTAAACAATGCCGGCAGACCAGCTCCCTTTTTGTTTTAACACTTATTTATAATTTGGGGCCGAACAGGCCCCAAAGTGTCGCTAGATGGGAGACCCCGGGCAGGCTTGCAAAGGGTTTTCCATTTTTGTTTTTTGGGGAAATTTCCCGGGACAGGGGAGCGCTTTTGTTCTCCTTTTTTTTCTTTGGAGTTCCCCGGTTTCGGGGGGGTTTTGTGTTTCTTTTCCCTTCTGGTTATGGGAGTTCCCCAGTTTCAGGGGGGCGCTATGTTCTCCATTCTGTTTTTATGGGAGTTCCCCGTCAGGGGGGTGCTGTTTCCCCCATTCTGTTTTTATTTGGGGGTTCCCTACAGGGGGGCACTATGTTTTTCCAAATTTTTTTTGGGAGGTTTTCCCCGTACAGGGCAGTTTCTTTGGGGGTTATCCATTCTGTTCTATGGGGGTTCCCAAATACAGGGGGGCGTTGTGTTCCCCCATTCTGTTCCCATGGGAATTTTCCCCTCAGGCGTGCTGTGTTCTCCAAACTGTTTTATTTGGGGGGGTTTCCCCCCACAGGGGAGTCCTGTTTTTCTTCATTTGTTTTTTTGGGAGTCCCGGGGAAAAGGGGAGTGCTGTGTTTTTTTCCATTCTGTTCTATGGGGGTTCCCAGTACAGGGGGGCGCTGTGGTTCCCCCATTTTTGTTCATTTGGGGGGTTCCCGTTCAGGAAGGGATGTGTTTTACCTTTCTTTTCTCCCATAGAAAAGAAAGGAGAAAAAGGGGGCTCCCCTGAACGGGAAAATTTTCATAGAACAGATGGGGGAACACAGCGCTCCCCTGTATGGGAAAATTTCCCCTAGGGAGAATTGGGGAACACAGCGCTCCCCTTTTTAATGGGGAAAAGCCCCTAGAAAAAAATGGAGAAAAATGGGGGCAAATCTAAAAAACATTCGGGCCCATTTTCCCAGATTGGGGGAACCTGCACCTAAACAGACTTTGGGGTTTCCTTCCTTTCAATAAACCATTAAAATCTATGTGGGACCTTTCCCTTTTAAAAGGAAAATTTATTTCTGGCTTAAAAAATTTAGGGGGGGCGCCAAAGGTTTTGCCAGTTTTGATCGCCAGATTTGTGCAGTCAACAACTGAGCCAATTAAAAGTATGGAGGAAGTGTGCCACATGCAGTTCTTGGCCTCGTTGCCTTGTGCATTACCACCTTCAGGGACTGTTCATTACATTTATTGTGCACATTTACAAAAGTCTCCAAGGTACCTGGTAGATGTTTCCATAGGGGTCTATTGTCGGGCAGTGCCCCTTTGGTCTCCATCTGGCCAGTGTACAACCTCAATTCCAAAAAAGTTGGGACACTAAACAAATTGTGGATAAAAACTGAATGCAATGATGTGCAGGCGCCAACATCTAATATTATATTCAGAATAGAACACAAATCACAGATCAAAAGTTGAAACTGAGAGAATGGATCATTGTAAGTGAAAAATATGTTGTTTCACAATTTCATGGCGTCAACAAATCCCCAAAAAGTTGGGACCGTGCCGTTTTTACCACTGTTTGGCATCCCCCCTTCTTCTTACAACAGTCAACAGACGTCTGGGGACAGAGGAGACCAGTTTCTCAAGTTTAGAAATAGGAATGCTTTCCCATTCATGTCTAATCCAGGCCTATAACTGTTCAATCGTCTTGGGCCTTCTTTGTCGCACCTTCCTCTTTATGATGCACCAAATGTTCTCTATAGGTGAAAGCTCTGGACTGCAGGCGGCCATTTCAGTCCCCGAATCCTTCTCCTACGTAGCCATGATGTGGTGATTGCTGCAGAATGTGCTCTGACATTATCTTGTTGAAAAATGCAGGGTCTTCTCTGAAAGAGCTGACGTCTAGATGGGAGCAGATGTTGTTCTAGAAGCTGAACATAGCTCTCTGCAATAATGGTGCCTTTCCAGACATGCAAGCTGCCCATGCCACAAGCACTCATGCGACCCCATGCCACAAGCACTCATGCCACCCCAGACCATCAGTGATGCAGGGTTCTGAATGGAGCGCGGGTTGTCCTTGTCCTCTCTGCTCCGGAGGACATGGCGTCCCACTGTTCCATAAAGAACTCAAATTGTGACTCATCTGACCACAGAACAGTTTTCCATTTTGCCACACTCCGTTTTAAATGCCCCCTGGCCCAGTGCAAACGGCTGAGCTTGTGGAGCTTGCTTAGAAATGGCTTCCTCTTTGCACTGTAGAGTTTCAGCTGGCAGCGGCGGATGGCGCGGTGGGTTGTGGTCACTGACAATGCTTTCTGGAAGGATTCCTGAGCCCATTCTGGGATTTCCTGTTTGAGGTGCAGGGACGGGGCCCGGAGATCACGGGCATCCAGTAGAGTTACGGCCTTCACCCTTACGCTCAGCGATTGTTCCAGATTCTCGGAATCTTTGGATGATGTTATGAATGGTTGATGATGATAACTTTAAAGTCTTTGCTATTTGACGCTGGGTAACACCATCCTGGTATTGCTGCACTATCTTTCTGCGCAACACTGATGGAATTGGGGTAATCCTCGACTCCGCTCTGTCCTTCAAACCACACATCCAAACCCTCACCTCTGCTGCTGCTTCCACCTGAAAAATATCTCTAGCATCCATTCGTTCCTCAACTTCGACACCACAAAAATGCTGGTCCATGCCCTTGTCATCTCCCGCCTTGACTACTGCAACATCCTTCTCAGTGGCCTCCCAGCTAGCACCCTCGCTCCCCTCCAATCCATCTTTAACTCTGCTGCCCGTCTTATCCACCTCTCTCCTCGCTACTCCTCTGCCTCTCCTCTCTGCCAATCCCTTCACTGGCTTCCCATTGCCCAGCAAATTCATTTCAAGCTACTAACCATGACCTACAAGGCTCTCCATGACCTCTCCCCTCCATACATCTCTGCCCTAATCTCCAAATATCTCCCCTCACGCAATCTCCACTCCTCTCAGGACCTTCTCCTCTGCTCTCCTCTTATCAGCTCCTCACACAACCGTCTCCAAGACTTCTCCTGTGCTTCCCCCACACTCTGGAACTCACTGCCCCAACACATCAGACTCTCCTCCACTTTCACCAGCTTCAAAAGCAACCTGAAAACCCATCTCTCAGGATTGCCTATAACCTACAATAATCCTACTGCCACTGTACTACCCCACAAACATGTCTGCCCCTCTCCTCCTGTCTCTTCCCTCCTCCTTGTAGATTGTAAGCCTTCGCGGGTAGGGCTCTCTCCCTCTGTACCAGTTACAAGTCATTCATTGTTATTATTGTGCTCATTTGACATATCACGTATGTGACCCCCCTCGAATGTCCAGCGCCATGGAATCAATGGCGCTTTAAAATAAATGTTAAAAATAATAATTGGTGATCCTCTTACCATCTTGCCTTCAGAGAGACACTGACCCTCGGAGTAGCTCTTTTTATACCCAATCATGTTGGCATTTCACCTCATTAGTGTTGATTGCTCTTCCAGCTGCTCGTTAGATGCTCAATGTCATTTTTCCAGCCACTTATTGCTACTTGTCCCAACTTTTTTGGGCATTTGTAGACACTGAAATTTGGAATCAACATATTTTTCCTTTCAAATGTTACATTTAATCAGATTAAACTTTTATTCTGTCATCTATGGTCTATTCTGAATAAACTATTAGATGTTGGCACCTCCACATCATTGCATTCAGTTTTTACTCACAATTTGTTTAGTGTCCCAACTTTTTTGGAACTGAGGTAGTAGTACAAAACATGAAGTATGGTGCAATGTAGCAGAGTGGACTTTTTCATACCTTACATGTTTGTTGGATGGAAACCACCATAGTGCCAGATTCCAGTACCTGGCGCCCATCACAGGCATCAGTTTAATGGATGCATCATTCACTTTTCAATGACATTTCATGATCTATCTGTAAAACAGAGGTCATTATAGCCTGTGGGCAATGGACCCATTAAGTAGATGCCTAATGGTGGCGTCCATCATCCATGGACTATAATGGCATCTGTTTAATGGATACATCATGAATCCGATTAACGGACACAATATTAATCTATGGGTGATAGACGCCACCATTAAGTATTCACACTGCTTCCACTGGGAGGTAAACACTGCTGTGAAAAAGATTATTTTCTATACATGAAATTTCCCTGTATGTTCTATGTTATATGGAACCTGTTTCTTCTACGTAAGGGAGTGTTCCCACCATGCACTTTGATAGTGTATTGATAGCACAGGCCATCAACATGTAATAGGTGCAAGACCCACCTCTATGATCTGCACCTGTCTCAAGAACGGCTCAGAATGGAGATCCGGTCAGGTTTGTACACAACTCTCTATTCTGTTCTATGGGAGATCTGAGTATAGCCAAACACACCACTCCACCGTCCCTGGAACTCCCATAGAACAGAATGGAGAACACAGCGCTCCCCTGTACTGGGAACTCCCATACAACATAATGGAGAACACAGCGCTCCCCTGTACTGGGAACTCCCATAGAGGAGAATGGAGAACACTGCGCTCCCCTGTACTGGGAACTCCCATAGAGGAGAATGGAGAACACAGCGCTCCCCTGTACTGGGAACTCCCATAGAGGAGAATGGAGAACACAGCGCTCCCCTGTACTGGGAACTCCCATAGAGCAGAATAGAGAACACAGCGCTCCCCTGTACTGGGAACTCCCATAGAACAGAATGGAGAACACAGCTCACCAGTAATGTGAAATCACATAGAAAAGAATGGAGAAAACAGCGCTCCCCTGTACTGGGAAATCCCATAGAACAGAATGGAGAAAATCAGACAGCAGTGCACGTCCCCTGTACTGGGAACACCCACAGAACAGAATGGAGAACACAGCGCTCCCCTGTACTGGGAAATCCCATAGAAGAGAATGGAGAACACACCGCTCCCCTGTACTGGGAACTCCCATAGAACAGAATGGAGAACACAGCGCTCCCCTGTACTGGGAACTCCCATAGAACAGAATGGAGAACACAGCGCTCCCCTGTACTGGGAACTCCCATAGAACAGAATGGAGAACACAGTGCTCCCCTGTACTGGGAACTCCCTTAGAACAGAATGGAGAACACAGCGCTCCCCTGTACTGGTAACTCCATAGAGCAGAATAGAGAACACAGCGCTCCCCTGTACTGGAAACTCCCATAGAGAAGAATGGAGAACACAGCGCTCCCCTGTACTGGGAACTCCCATAGAACAGAATGGAGAACACAGCGCTCCCCTGTACTGGGAACTCCCATAGAACAGAATGGAGAGAACACAGCGCTGCCCTGTACTGGGAACTCCCATAGAACAGAATGGAGAACACAGCGCTCCCCTGTACTGGGAACTCCCATAGAGGAGAATGGAGAACACAGCGCTCCCCTGTACTTGTAACTCCCATAGAACAGAATGGAGAGTCGTGCACAAGCCCAACAGACTCTCTATTCTGAGCCTACACTTTTGGGGCCCGTTCCCCAAAATGGACATGTCCTGTTGATATGCCATCAAAGTGCATGGTGGGAACAACCCGTTAACTTACTTTTTACTCCTTGCACTGTGGATGTGTACTCAATATGCAAAATAATAGCACATGCCATCAGAGTCTAAGGCTGAAACAGCCCTTTAAATTAGCTCTCTTTTCTCTGTCCATATTATGCTTCTAATCTCTTTGATTTGTCCACAGTCGTTCACGCCGTGAGGTCCGAGGTCGCCGCTCCTAACGATACCGTCCACCAGCTCAGCTCCACAGAAGTGGAGGATCTGATCCACAAGGCAGAAGAGGCGACCCTCAGTGAAGTTTCCTTGACATCAGATGAAAAAACCTCAATCCAAAGAGCATCTCCTCGAAAAGAAATCCCAGGTGTCCAGGCTCGACCTCCGGAGTCATCCCCAGGCCCCGAGCAACCGGTCACCATGATCTTTATGGGCTACCAGAATGTAGAAGATGAGAATGAAACAAAGAAGGTTCTGGGTTTGGAAGAGGCCATCACCGCCGAACTGGTCGTCATTGGTGATGGAGAACCACAGCCAGCCGCTGACGGCGATGTACCGGACAAGGCACAGCATCCTCCGAATGGTGCCCCTGTAGAAACGCCCAACAAGGGTGAGAAGCCAGAGACCAACGACACAGTGGCGCCCAAGAGCGAAGAGCAGGACCTCACAATGAAGAAACAGAGGTGCAAGTGCTGTAGCATCATGTAAGCAGGTGAAGGTAGGGAAAAGGTCGTGCCTTTCCTCTAACCATCATACACCATAAAGCCTGAAACTGGAGGTTGTACTTTACCATAATTCCTGGATGGAGAGCTACTACCCCTAAGCCTTTAGTTTATGACAGGGGTACTCTTTCTGTCCACCGCAGCCTTTGAGGGAGTCCCCTCCATGATCCAAAACTTTTAACGGTGGTCTCCTTTCTGCTACATACACTGCTCCTTGGAAGGACCTTAGAATAATCTGCAGATTATGTTGGAAATATCCATTCTCTAGTGAGTTTACGAGCTCTCAGACTGTGAAGGAGACTTCCATTGACATCACCATTCAGAGGAGCATCACCCAACATGTCCATTTTCCTTGGCTACATTTGCTCCTGGTATCTCCTTCTGAAGAATCTGCAGCTCTCTCTATGTATTATGACAGCTACTGCCATTTTATATCCAGTGACAGATCCAGTAGATGCCCCTTATCTCCTCTACCTCCTGCCATCACTTTTCTGACCCCAACACAAAGCGTTCAGAAGGAATCTCAGAAGATCTGCTCCGTAGGTTGAAGGTGCAAAAAAAAGTATGGTTTCAAGCAGGATCTTTCCGTTGAATCGTTACAACTTTGGAATGACATGATGGAATGAGACGTGGTCAACGGAGATCATGAGTCTCTAGCAAATTGTATCCAGTGAAAGATCCAGTAGATGCCCCTTATCTCCTCTACCTCCTACCATCACTTTTCTGACCCCAACATGAAGCGTTCAGAAGGAATCTCAGAAGATCTGCTCCGTAGGTTGACGGTGCAACAGAAATTTTAAAAAATTGATGGGTTCAACCAAGATCTTTCCATTGAATCGGGTACAACTTTGGAATGACGTGATGGAAAGAGACGAGGTCAACGGAGATCATGAGTCTCTAGCAAATTGTATCCAGTGACAGATCCAGTAGATGCCCCTTATCTTCTTTACCTCCTACCATCACTTTTCTGACCCCAACATGAAGCGTTGAGAAGGAATCTCAGAAGACCTGCTACGTAGGTTGACGGTGCAAAATATTTTTTTTTAAAATGGATGGGTTCAACGAAGATCTTTCCATTGAATCGGGTACAACTTTGGAATGATGTGATGAAAAGAGATGAGGTCAATGGAGATCATGGGTCTCTAGCAAATTGCAAATTTTGAGAATTTCGGGTTAAGTTTTATGATAATATTCCAAGAACAGAAGGATTAGAAATTGAGTTTGCCCCATAGGAATATGGAAGAAATAGAGATTAAGACCCCAATGCAACAATGTTACCGTTCATTTCAATCATAACCTATATGTTATATAAACAACATAAATACGGACAAATAGCCAAATTCTCTCTATTCTCAATTTCAGTGTTTAGTGCATTCGCCTCGTGTTCCCCGTGTAAGGTCCGACGTGCTCCAGTGTGTGACCAGATTATTCTCATAATACAAGTATAGTCATTTGGTTTTTGTGTTGCATTAAGAGTGAAGTCCGGAGACGGCATATGAACGTGTCGCTTTATTTTTTTTTTATCCCTTAGCTATTGTATATGATTTAATATTCTGCAAAAACATTGTGATGATGTGAATAGAGAGTTGCTGCAGGTTCTGCTCTTATCCCTCTCCCATCCCCCGGACCTTTATCCCTTTTATCTATGACCCTTGTATGTTAACTGTGAACCCTACTACCCTGGCTGACCGTGTGCCCATAGTGTGGGGGGCATGAAGCTGGGTGGAGCCCGTGGGCCCCAGCTTGGACTATCAGTATATTGGTGCCTCTGTCTCTTGCTCTGCCTGCCTGAAAATGACCCATATCCAGACCTCCCCGTCCTAAAAACCAATGTAAAACATAAAAACAACAAGTAAGTAAATAAAATGTGTCATTTAATCTCAGATGCTTTATGTCTGAATGAACACACGGGGTCTCCTAGAACAAAGCCATAGAAGTGGACAGGAGGTGAAGCTGCCCACAGTGTTGTCCGTCTGCTGGAGGTTCTGTATGTTACTATAATGGAGTGTCTTATCAACATCTTACACAGGGGTATATCCTACTGATCTGGTCTATGTTCAGAGGTGTTGTCTCACTACAAAGATTAGCTTTTAAAATGTAGGGACCGGTAACTGAAGAGTTTTTCCAAATATATTGCATTATTTTTTTTACTTTATTGAGGAAATAGAATTTATTTGCTCTGAATGCACACATGTTTCTCTGGTTACCGTCCTGCTCTTCCCTTCTCTCTCTGCTCTTTGTCTTATCTGAGTGCACACAGGTTTCTCTGGTTACCTTCCTGTTCTCCCCTTCTCTCTCTGCTCTTTGTCTTATCTGAGTGCACACAGGTTTCTCTGGTTACCGTCCTGCTCTCCCCTTCTCTCTCTGCTCTGTGTCTTATCTGAGTGCACACAGGTTTCTCTGGTTACCATCCTGCTCTCCCCTTCTCTTTGTCTTATCTGAATGCACACAGGTTTCTCTGGTTACCGTTCTGCTCTCCCCTTCTCTCTCTGCTCTTTGTCTTATCTGAGTGCACATGTTTCTCTGGTTACCGTCCTGCTCTCCCCTTCTCTCTCTGCTCTGTGTCTTATCTGAGTGCACACAGGTTTCTCTGGTTACCGTCCTGCTCTCCCCTTCTCTCTCTGCTCTTTGTCTTATCTGAGTGCACACAGGTTTCTCTGGTTACCGTCCTGCTCTCCCCTTCTCTCTCTGCTCTTTGTCTTATCTGAGTGCACACAGGTTTCTCTGGTTACCGTCCTGCTCTCCCCTTCTCTCTCTGTCTTATCTGAGTGCACACAGGTTTCTCTGGTTACCATCCTGCTCTCCCCTTCTCTCTCTGCTCTTTGTCTTATCTGAGTGCACACAGGTTTCTCTGGTTACCGTCCTGCTCTCCCCTTCTCTCTCTGCTCTGTGTCTTATCTGAGTGCACACAGGTTTCTCTGGTTACCATCCTGCTCTCCCCTTCTCTCTCTGCTCTTTGTCTTATCTGAGTGCACACAGGTTTCTCTGGTTACCATCCTGCTCTCCCCTTCTCTCTCTGCTCTTTGTCTTATCTGAGTGCACACAGGTTTCTCTGGTTACCGTCCTGCTCTCCCCTTCTCTCTCTGCTCTGTCTTAACTGAGTGCACACAGGTTTCTCTGGTTACCGTCCTGCTCTCCCCTTCTCTCTGTTCTCTGTCTTATCTGAGTGCACACAGGTTTCTCTGGTTACTGTCCTGCTCTCCCCTTCTCTCTGCTCTGTGTCTTATCTGAGTGCACACAGGTTTCTCTGGTTACCGTCCAGTTATCCACTTCAATCTCTGCTTTCTGTTGTATCTGAGTGCACACAGGTTTCTCTAGTTACCGTCCTGATCTCCCCTTCTCTCTCTGCTCTCTGTCTTATCTGAGTGCACACAGGTTTCTCTGGTGTCCCTCCTGCTCTCCCCTTCTCTCTCTGCTCGCTGTCTTATCTGAGTGCACACAGGTTTTTCTGGTTACCGTCCTGTTCTCCCCTTCTCTCTCTGCTCTCTGTCTTATCTGAGTGCACACAGGTTTCTCTGGTTACCGTCCTCTTTGTCTTATCTGAGTGCACACAGGTTTCTTCAGGTTACCATCCTGCTCTCCTCTTCTCTCTCTGCTCTTCTTCTTATCTGAGTGCACACAGGTTTCTCTGGTTACCGTCCCGCTCTCCCCTTCTCTCTCTGCTCTGACTGCACACAGGTTTCTCTGGTTACCGTCCTGCTCTCCCCTTCTCTCTCTGATCTTTGTCTTATCTGAGTGCACACAGGTTTCTCTGGTTACCGTCCTGCTCTCCCCTTCTCTCTCAGCTCTTCTCTCTTAACTGAGTGCACACAGGTTTCTCTGGTTACCGTCCTGCTCTCCCCTCCTCTCTCTGTTCTTTGTCTTATCTGAGTGCACACAGGTTTCTTCAGGTTACCGTCTTGTTCTCCCCTTCTCTCTCTGCTCTTTGTCTTATCTGAGTGCACACAGGTTTCTCTGGTTACCGTCCTGCTCTCCCCTTCTCTCTCTGCTCTGTGTCTTATCTGAGTGCACACAGGTTTCTCTGGTTACCGACCTGCTCTCCCCTTCTCTCTCTGCCCTTTGTCTTAACGGAGTGTACACAGGTTTCTCTGGTTACCATCCTGCTCTCCCCTTCTTTCTCTGCTCTCTGTCTTATCTGAGTGCACACAGTTTTCTCTGGTTACCGTCCAGTTATCCCCTTCTCTCTCTGCTCTGTCTTATCCGAGTGCACACAGGTTTCTCTGGTTACCGTCCTGCTCTCCCCTTCTCTCTCTGCTCTTTGTCTTATCTGAGTGCACACAGGTTTCTCTGGTTACCATCCTGCTCTCCCCTTCTGTCTTTGCTCTGTGTCTTATTTGAGTGCACACAGGTTTCTCTGGTTACCGTCCTGCTCTCCCCTTCTCTCTCTGCTCTTTGTCTTATCTGAGTGCACACAGGTTTCTCTGGTTACCGTCCTGCTCTCCCCTTCCCTCTCTGCTCTTTGTCTTATCTGAGTGCACACAGGTTTCTCTGTATACCGTCCTGCTCTCCCCCTCTCTCTGCTCTTTGTCTTATCTGAGTGCACACAGGTTTCTCTGGTTACCGTCCTGCTCTCCCCTTCTCTCTCTGCTCTTTGTCTTATCTGAGTGCACACAGGTTTCTCTGGTTACCGTCCTGCTCTCCCCTTCTCTCTGCTCTTTGTCTTATCTGAGTGCACACAGGTTTCTCTGGTTACCGTCCTGCTCTCCCCTTCTCTCTCTGCTCTTCGTCTTATCTGAGTGAACACAGGTTTTTCTGGTTACCGTCCTGGTCTCCCCTTCTCTCTCTGCTCTTTGTCTTATCTGAGTGCACACAGGTTTCTCTGGTTACTGTCCTGCTCTCCCCTTCTCTCTCTGCTCTTTGTCTTATCTGAGTGCACACAGGTTTCTTCAGGTTACCGTCCTGCTCTCCTCTTCTCTCTCTGCTCTTCGTCTTAGCTGAGTGCACCCAGGTTTCTCTGGTTACCGTCCTGCTCTCCCCTTCCCTCTCTGCTCTCTGTCTTATCTGAGTGCACACAGGTTTCTCTGGTTACCGTCCTGCTCTCCCCTTCTCTCTCTGCTCTGTGTCTTATCTGAATGCACACAGGTTTCTCTGGTTACCGTCTTGCTTTCCCCTTCTCTCTCTGCTCTTTGTCTTCTCTGAATGCACACAGGTTTCTCTCGTTACCGGCCTGCTCTCCCCTTCTCTCTCTGCTCTCTGTCTTATCTGAGTGCACACAGGTTTCTCTGGTTACCGTCCTGCTCTCCCCTTCTCTCTCTGCTCTGTGTCTTATCTGAGTGCACACAGGTTTCTCTGGTTACCGTCCTGCTCTCCCCTTCTCTCTCTGCTCTGTGTCTTATCTGAATGCACATAGGTTTCTCTAGTTACCTCCCTGCTCTCCCCTTCTCTCTCTGCTCTTTGTCTTATCTGAGTGCACACAGGTTTCTCTGGTTACCGTCCTGCTCTCCCCTTCTCTCTGCTCTTTGTCTTATCTGAGAGCACACAGGTTTCTCTGGTTACCATCCTGCTCTCCCCTTCTGCTTAAAGTTTAACTAGTGAACCCTTGAATAGGTGGGATTTAGCCAACTGGCAAGGTTCAGCCATCTTTGTCTTATTGCAGACAAGGTAAAGGGGAGAGGCTCCTGCTGCAGACACAAGACAGTGATGAGGAGAAGGTGGCATAGCTGACATCCTGGGGACACAGAGAACATGTTATTATAGATTTGATTTTATTATAGATTTCCATGTTTGACTGGGGAATCTTTAAGTAGGTGGGAATTTTGCCAGTGGGTGTGTTTTAAGCATCTTTGTGTCATAATGCAGACACGGCAAAGGGGAGAGGCTCCTGCTGCAGACACAGGACAGTGAGGAGGAGGAGGAGGAGAAGGTGGCATAGCTGACATCCTGGGGACATAGAGAACATTTTATTATAGTATTTGATTTTATTATAGTTTTCCATTTTTAACTGGTAAATCTTTGAGTAGGTGGGACTTAGCCAGTCGGTGTGTTTTAAAGAGAACCTGTCAAAAGGTTGTGCCCCCCTTGCTGCCGACAGCATAAGCTAGTGTCAGACCTGCTGTTTCCAGCGCTGTGTCCCTTATTCTGTAAGATGCTGGAGTTTTAGAGTATTTAATGCTCAATTCTGCAGTTTTCAGCCAGAAGAGTCAGTTTTAAAAAAAAAAACGCCCATCTGAGATTAGCCCCGCCCACCTCAACTGATAAACCTATTACTTTGAATAGGTAGAAACAAGTGGATAGCTGCCAGGTGGGCGGGGCTAGCCTTTGGTGGGCGGGGCTAACACCTGCTCATAATATTTGAGGGGTAAATGCTCTAAAACTCCAGCATCTTACAGAATAAGGGGCACAGCGCTGGAAACAGCAGGTCTGACACTAGCTTATGCTGTCGGCAGCAAGGGGGGCACAACCTTTTGACAGGTTCCCTTTAACTATGTTTGTGTCATAATGCAGACAAGGCAAAGGGGGGAGGCTCCTGCTGCAGACATTGGAGGAGGGGAGAGCCTGGAGACAAGGTGAAGGATTTTTTTTTATAGATTTCTTAGTTTTATTTCTAATATGAAGCCAAACAGAATTGGGGCCAGGATCAGAGTAGTTGCAGATCCCAATCCCTGGATGCAGGTGCCAGCTATAACTAATGGCTGACACCTGCCATGTTAGGCGCAGGTTCAGCTCCTAAGCCTGCTACATGCTCCCACCCTGATCTTATGAATTACATGTTTGTATGAGTTCAGGAAGGGGTTAAAACATTTTTGGAGACGCTTCCATTACATTTTCAACCTCAGTGACACTTAGAGGAAAATGTTGAACCTTAGTTATATGAACATTATAAGGGGGCGGCTCTAAAAGTTATATGGTCCTATGCCTTTATGTCTTAAGCCTGTCAGCAGTGCCAACAAGGTGCGGTGGGTCTTAAATAGCCCCATATGGGTCTGTTTGTTGTAAGCAAAAACGTATGGAACATTGCAAACACTTTGAAAGTTTCTACAAGTGCGGAGACCAAAACCATTAAGTGCAACGATGAAATCGTCTATGAGTCTCAAGCCTCAGAAATGAGCAGTTACCGGCCCCCTAGGACTAGAGTCCAATGAAAGCTGCACTCGGGGAGGATTTCTCTTGTCTGTTGAATCTCAGTGTCTCCTGCAGCAGCAGAAGGTGAGGTAATAGTCTGATATGAATCTCCCTTAACCTAGAGCGTTCCTGCCCTCCACTGGTTCAGGCAGCTTCGGATGTGTCCATCTTTGTCCTACTCAGTCGGGACTACAAAGTCCAACCAATAAAGTGGCCAGCACACGTGTAAATGAAGACAACACTAAATCCTGCGTAATCCAGAGCCAAATATTTCCTAACAATGTGGTGTAAACACACTTACTACAACTCAGTCCAAGACTAGTGCTGCAGACAGTCCATAGAATTCAACAGGAGTGGCCTCATAATACAGGGGGAGCTGCATTGTGGCTGATCTGATCCTTTATCCCAGACACAATTATAGACACTAACGATGTAACTAATATCACACAGAGAGTTGTACTGCGCAAATGTCCACAGTGCAGGGAGAAAACTAAAGTGAACCCTTTCAATTTTCCTCATCCGATCAAAACACAGTGCTCCCCTGTCCTGGGAACCCCCATAGAATAGAATGGAGAACACAGCGCTCCCCTGTCCTGGGAACCCCCATAGAATAGAGGAGACCATGCTCCCTTATTGACTCAGAACAGAATAGAGAACACAGCGCCCCCCCTGTACTCGGAACTCCCATAGAACAGAATGGAGAACACAGCGCTCTCCTGTACTGGGAACTCCCATAGAACAGAATGGGGAACACAGCGCTCCCCTGTCCTGGGAACTCCCATAGAGGAAAATGGAAAACACCGCTCACCTGTTCTGGGAACTCCCATAGATCAGAATGGAGAACACAGCGCTCCCGTGTACTGGGAACTCCCAAAGAACTCAATGGAGAGCACAGCGCTCCCCTGTACTGGGAACTCCCATAGAACAGAATGGAGAACACAGCGCTCCCCTGTAGTGGAATTCCATAGACAGAGGGGAACCACGCTCCCTGTTCTGGAAACTCCCATAGAGGAGAATGGAGAACACAGCGCTCACCTGTTCTGGGAACTCCCATAGAGCACAATGGAGAACACAGCGCTCCCCTGTACTGGGAACTTCCGTAGAAAAAAATGAGAAACAGCGCTCCCAGTCCTGGAAACTCCCATAGAGGAGAATGGAGAACACAGCGCTCCCCTGTACTGGGAACTCCCATAGAGGAGAATGGGGAACACAGTGCTCCCATGTACTGGGAACTCTCATAGAGGAGAATGGAGATCACAGTGCTCACCTGTTCTGGGAACTCCCATAGAGCACAATGGAGAACACAGCGCTCCCCTGTACTGGGAACTTCCGTAGAAAATAATGGAGAACACAGCGCTCCCCTGTCCTGGAAACTCCCATAGAGGAGAATGGAGAACACAGCGCTCCCCTGTACTGGGAACTCCCATAGAGGAGAATGGAGAACACAGCGCTCCCCTGTACTGGGAACTCCCATAGAACACAATTATAGACAATAACTATGTAACTAATATCACACAGACAGTTGTACTGCTCAAGTCTATTACTGCGCAAATGTCCACAGTGCAGGGAGAAAATAAAAGTGAACCCTTTGGAATTTCATGATCCAATCGTTATATCAGACACAATTATAGACAATAACGATGCAACTAATAACACACAGACAGTTGTACTGCTCAAGTTTTTTTTACTGCGCAATCATCCACAGCGCAGGGAGAAAAAGCAATCCATGCAGGGTCTTATCCCCACACAACGTTGTGCATCTTTGCAAAAATAAAATTTGACTTTTATCTCCTCCATCCATGAAACATATTTCCCTAGCAAGGTGGAGCATCCAGGTGTTTTCAGGCCGACTTCAGAGTGGCCGCCATGTTGTTTTTAACCAGCAGTAGTTTCCTATGTGAAGTCTTTCCATTAACATCACTCTTACCTAATGTTTGCCAATAGTGGACAGAGGGTTCTGCACTTTGGAGATGCTTCCATGGGTCTCTTGTTGTCCCTTTTAGGGGCTTTCTCAACAGTTTTCCAATTGGAGTGATCTCAACGTGACACCCGCTCCTAGATTAGAGCGCTCCTGAATTTCCTTTATTTATGTAATTCTGCATTTAGCTTTTGCAGTCTTTTCCAGCTCTGTGTATCTATGTAACACACCTTCTGAGAGCTGTGTGCAGCAAGGCCTGACTGACACTAAGCAACCTCTCGAGTAGAACAGATCTCCCAGTGACCAAGCTTTTTGATCTCTTTCCTTAATGGGCAAAGCCCCTGTGACGTCCCGCTCTGCCAGACATCTCCTAAGCTGAAATACCTTCTGCCAGTGGGCTCTCGTAAGTGTCATAAACCTCGAGGTTGCTGCTAATAGAGGATCTGCAACTTATTAAAGTCAAGGACTCACGACACTTTTCTCCCTGCACCGTGGATGTTGGCGCAGTAGAAGACTTGAGCAGGGATAATGTCAGTGTGTTATTAGTTTAGTTTCGTTCTGATTATCTATTTTTTGCGTCTTAGATAACAATCAAATCCAATCAGGAAATTCCAAAGGGTTCACTTTTTCTCTCTGCACAGTAAATGTTTATGCAGTAAAAGACACGTGCAGTACAACTGTCTGTGTATAAATAGTAAAATAGAGAGCTGGTAAGGCTTGCACACAACTCCATTCTATTTTATGGGAGAATAGAGAACACAGCGCTCCCCTGTTCTTGGTACTTCCATAGATTGGAGTACACAGTTCTCCCCTGCACTGGGAACTCCCATAGAACAGAATGGAGAACACAGCGCTCCCCTGTACTGGGAACTCCCATAGAGGAGAATAGAGAACACAGTGCTCCCCTGTACTGGGAACTCCCATAGAACAGAATTGAGAGTACAAAGCACTCCTCTGTACTGGGAACTTCCATATAATGGAATACAGAACACAGCGCTCTCCTGTACTGGGAATTCCCATAGAACAGAATGGAGAACACAGCGCTCTCCTGTACTGGGAATTCCCATAGAGGAGAATGGAGAACACAGGGCTCTCCTGTACTGGGAACTCCCATAGAACAAAATGGACAACATAGCGCTACCCTGTACTGGGAACTCCCATAGAACAGAATGGAGAACACAACGCTCCCCTGTACTGGGAACCCCACAGAACAGAAAGGAGAACACAGCGCTACCCTGTACTGGGAACTCCCATAGAAAAGAATGGAGAACACAGTGCTCCCCTGTACTGGGAACTCCCATAGAACAGAATGGAGAACACAGCGCTCCCCTGTACTGAGAACTCCCATAGAACAGAATGGAGAACACAGCGCTCCCCTGTAGTGGGAACTCCCATAGAGGGGAATGGAGAACACAGCGCTCCCCTGTACTGGGAACTCCCCTAAACAGAATGGAGAACACACGCTCCCTTACTGGAACTCCCTGAACAGAATGGAGACACAGCGCTCCCCTGTACTGAGTAATCCATAGAACAAATGGAGACACAGCTACCCCTGTACTGGGAAATCCATAAAGAGATGGAGAACTGCAGCGCTCCCCTGTACTGAACTTCCATTAAGGAGAATGGAGAACACAGTGCTCCCCTGTACTGGGAACTTCCATAGAACAGAATGGAGAACACAGCGCTCCCCTGTACTGGGAACTCCCATAGAAGAATGGAGAACACAGCGCTCCCCTGTCCTGGGAACTCCCATAAGAGAATGGAGAACACAGCGCTCCCTGTTCTGGGAACTCCCATAGAATGAGAATGGAGAACACAGGCACTCCTGTACTGGGAACTCCCATAGAACAATGGAGAACACAGCGCTCCCCTGTACTGGGAACTCCCATAAGGAGAATGGAGAACACAGCGCTCCCCTGTACTTGGGAACTCCCTAACAGAAAGGAGAACACAGGCTCCCCTGTACTGGGGAACTCCCCATAGAACAGAATGGAGAACACAGCGCTCCCCTGTACTGGGAACTCCATAGAAAGAATGGAGAACACAGCCCCCTGTACTGGGAACTTCCATAGAAGAGAATGGAGAACACAGTCGCTCCCCTGTACTGGGAACTTCCATAGAAAGAATGGAGAACACAGTGCTCCCTGTACTGGGAACTCCCATAGAACAGAATGGAGAACACATGCCTCCCTGTACTGGGAACTTCCATAGAGAGAATGGAGAACAGAGCGCTCCCCTTTACTGGGAACTTCCATAGAACAGAATGGAGAACACAGCGCTCCCCTGTACTGCGAACTCCCATAGAACAGAATGGAGAACACAGCGCTCCCCTGTCCTGGGAACTCCCATAGAGGAGAATGGAGAACACAGCGCTGCCCTGTACTGGGAACTCCCATAGAGGAGAATGGAGAACACAGCGCTCCCCTGTCTGGGAACTCCCATAGAAAAGAATGGAGAACACAGCGCTCCCCTTGTACTGGGAACTCCCATAGAACAGAATGGAGAACACTGCGCTCCCCTGTATGGGAACTCCCATAGAACAGAATGGAGAACACAGCACTCCCCTGTATGGGAACTCCCATAGACAGAATGAGAGAACACAGCCTCCCCTGTACTGGGAACTCCCATAGAACAGAATGGAGAACACAGCGCTCCCTGTACTGGGAACTCCCATAGAACAGAATGGAGAACACAGCGCTCCCTGTACTGGGAACTCCCATAGAACAGAATGGAGAACACAGGCTCCCCTGTACTGGGAACTCCATAGAACAGAATGGAGAACACAGCAGCTCCCTGTACTGGGAACTTCCATAGAACAGAATGGAGAACACAGCGCTCCCCTGTACTGGGAACTCCCATAGAGCAGAAATGGAGAACACAGTGCTCCCCTGTACTGGGAACTCCCATAGAACAGAATGGAGAACACAATGCTCCACTGTACCGAGGACTCCCATAGAACAGAATGGAGAACACAGCGCTCCCCTGTCCTGGGAACTCCCATAGAGGAGAATGGAGAACACAGCGCTCCCCTGTACTGGGAACTCCCTATAGAGAATGGAGAACACAGCTGCTCCCCTGTACTGGGAACTCCCATAGAACAATGGAGAACACAATGCTCCCTGTACGAGGACTCCCATAGAACAGAATGGAGAACACAGCGCTTCCCTGTTCTGGGAACTCCCATAAATAGAATGGAGAACACAGCGCTCCCCTGTACTGGAACTCCCATAGACAATGGAGAACACAGCGCTCCCCTGTTCTGGGACATCCCATAGACCATATTTGAGAACACAGCTCTCCCCTGTACTGGGAACTCCCATAGAGCAGAATGGAGAGAACACAGCACTCCCCTGTACTGGGAACTCCCATAGAGCAGAATGGAGAGAACACAGCGCTCCCCTGTACTGAGAACTCCCATAGAACATAATGGAGAACGCAGCCTCCCCTGTACAGGGATCTCCCATAGATCTGAATGGAGAACACAGCAGCTCCTCTGTACTGGGAACTCCCATAGAACAGATGGAGAACACAGCACTCCTCTGTACTGGGAACTCCCATAAAAGAATGGAGAACACAGCGCTCCCCTGTACTGGGAACTCCCTAGAACAGAATGGAGAACACAGCGCTCCCCTGTACTGGGAACTCCCATAGAAGAGAATGGAGAACACAGCGCTCCCCTGTACTGGGAACTCCCATAGAAGAGAATGGAGAACACAGCGCTCCCCTGTACTGGGAACTCCCATAGAAGAGAATGGAGAACACAGCGCTCCCCTGTACTCGGAGCTTTCATAGAGGAGAATGGAGAACACAGCGCTGCCTGTACTGGGCACTCCCTGACAATGGAACACAGCGCTCCCTCTTCCTGGAACTCCCCAGAGGAGAATGAGAACACAGCGCTCACCCTGCCTGGGAACTTCCCATTAGGGATAATGGAAACACACCTCATCCTGTCTGGGAACTCCCTGAAGAATCCGACACAGCGCCCGTACTGGAACTCACCATAGAACCTAATGGAGAACACAGCTCCTGTACTGGAACTCCCATAGCAGCAATGGAGAGACACAGCATTCCCCTGTACTGAGAATCCCTAGAGCAATGGAGAGAACACAGCACTCCCCTGTACTGGAACTCCCATAGAACAAATGGAGAACACAGCGCTCCCGTGTATCTGGAGACTCCCATATGAACAGAAGGGAAACAGCGCTCCTCTGTACTGGGAACTCTCATAGAACAGAATGGTGAGAAAAGACTTTTGGGGCTGTGTCTGATAGGTGGGGTCCCGGATAGATAGCATATCCTAGCATACCATCAAAGTGCATGGTGGGAACAATCCTTTTAATGAGCTTTTCTCCTTGCACTGTGAACATTGACTCCATTTGATGAGTTACATTGTGTTGCTCTATCATTTGTGATATGGATAAACTCGAAATGTTGGTAGCAATCATTAAAATTCGATATTTCCAATGGCCTACTTTTCTTGTAACATGTATGTGTCTCGGTGTACAAATACATGTCCCGACGTATCTGACTCCATGGCAATTATCGAAGTATTTCCTGATTATTTTAGCAGTGAATGAGCCCTGAGACCTGCTGGGCCACCTCCGCTGCACTGGCCCCGTGTTTGACATTACAGCCCAGGGGCTTGTCACAGGTTCACTGTGTGGATCTTTCTGCTTTTTGGGCTATATTGCTATAATCACCCATCATCCTCTGCTGCTCTCCTGAAGTTTCCCGACACGCGCCGAGCTCACCAGCTTCTGTTTGGTTTCTGTGATCAGCAACATTCCTGGGCCAGCATTCCCCGTCAGATCCCACTACCATGTCCGGATCACTCGTCCTGGTCATACTACTGACCAGCCCGGATCTATGCACTGGAAATGGGCAGAAGGGAAGATGCTGCATGACCCTCAGGATGGATGCACAGGTAAGGAGTCACAGGCGGGGGTCCGGCTACTGTTAGTTGGTGCCATTGTCGTCTGTTGTTGGGGTCAGTAGCTGAGGTTAGTGGGTAAAACCATTGGTTACTTGGTGTTATAGCTGTAGCACTGTGATACTATCGGGTTTGGAGTATGGTAAGACCCCGGAAAGTGCTACAGCGTCGGGATACAATATTTACAACAAACAATGGACTTTCTTGGAACATTGTATATTGTGTCTGGTTTCAAGATACAATGTCCCAGACACTGATCCAGCCAATTATCAGCAGCATTTTACAGGTAAAACCTCTGTATTAGGGAGGAGCATGCAGAGCACCTCTCTACAGTACAGTGCAGTACTACATGTCCTGTACTGCTCTTACATGTATTAGTGAGTGCAGGCACTGATTGTTGGTCTATAGCGCCTCTCTACAGTGCAGTGCGGTTTCAAATGTCCTGTACTGCTCTTACATGTATTAGTGAGGACATGCAGTGATTGGGGGGCTATAGCACCCCTCTACAGTACAGTGCGGTACTACATGTCCTGTACTGTTCTTACATGTATTAGTGAGGTGCATTCATTGATTGGTGGTCTAAAGCCTCCACTACAGTACAGTGTGGTACTACATGTCCTGTACTGCTCTTACATGTATTAGGTGCATGCAGTGATTGTGGTCATAGCGCCTCTCTACAGTACAGTGCGGTACTACATGTCCTGTACTGCTCTTACATGTATTAGTGAGGTGCATGCAGTGATTGGTGGTCTATAGCGCCTCTCTACAGTACAGTGTGGTACTACATGTCCTGTACTGCTCTTACATGCATTAGTGAGGTGTCTCCAGTAACTGGCAGTCCAAAGCACCTCTCTACAGTACAGTGCGGTACTACATGTCCTGTACTGCTCTTACATGTATTAGTGAGGTGCATGCAGTGATTGGGGGTCTATAGCGCCTCTCTACAGTACAGTGCGGTACTACATGTCCTGTACTGCTCTTACATGTATTAGTGAGGTGCATGCAGTGATTGGTGATCTCTAGCACCTCTCTGTAGTACAGTGCGGTACTACATGTCCTGTACTGCTCTTACATGCATTAGTGAGGTGTCTCCAGTAACTGGCAGTCCAAAGCACCTCTCTACAGTACAGTGCTGTACTACATGTCCTGTACTGCTCTTACATGTATTAGTGAGGTGCATGCAGTGATTGGCGGTCTATAGCGCCTCTCTACAGTACAGTGCGGTACTACATGTCCTGTACTGCTCTTACATGTATTAGTGAGGTGCATGCCGTGATTGGCGGTCTATAGCGCCTCTCTACAGTACAGTGCGGTACTACATGTCCTGTACTGCTCTTACATGTATTAGTGAGGTGCATGCAGTGATTGTGATCTATAGCGCCTCTCTACAGTACAGTGCGGTACTACATGTCCTGTACTGCTCTTACATGTATTAGTGAGGTGCATGCAGTGATTGATGGTCTATAGCTCTCTCTACAGTACAGTGCGGTACTACATGTCCTGTACTGCTCTTACATGTATTAGTGAGGTGCATGCAGTGATTGGTGGTCTATAGCGCCTCTCTACAGTACAGTGCGGAACTACATGTCCTGTACTGCTCTTACATGTATTAGTGAGGTGCATGCAGTGATTGGTGGTCTATAGCGCCGAAAAACAGTGCCGTGCGGTACTACATGTCGTGAACTGCTCTTACATGTATTAGGGGAGGTGCATGCAGTGATTGGCGGTCTATAGCGCCTCTCTACAGTACAGTGCGGTACTACATGTCCTGTACTGCTCTTACATGTATTAGTGAGGTGCATGCAGTGATTGGTGGTCTATAGCGCCTCTCTACAGTACAGTGCAGTACTAAATGTCCTGTACTGTTCTTTTATCTGCCAGAATGGGCGGCTCCTTTGGGCACCAGGTGAGGGCCCCATTTTCTGGTCCACTGTGTATAAAGTCCATGACCTTAGAAGCTCTTGTCCTCCTCATGGCAGAGCCGTCTTAACAGAATGATGGGCCCCTGGGCAAAGCACTGCATGGGCCCTGCGAAATACATGACATCACACTTGGCCATGTCTTAAGCCCCTCTCTCCCCCAAGCATACCCATATTATCATGCCACTTATGTCTGGACACCAGCAGCCTACAAGACTATTTGGCAGTACAGGGAACCTTTGGCTCCCTTCTCCACCATGGTTCTTAACTGTTTGCACATCCTAAACACACTCAAACAGTTAAATAAGCAAAGCCACCCAAGGAATCCAGCGTATGCTTCTTGTATTCCTGGGACATACATACACTGCTTGGGGCCCCTATACTTGTGGGGCCCCTGGGCAACTGCCTAGTGTGCCCAATGGAAAAGATGTCCCTGCCTCAAGGAAAGTGATTTCCAGCCTCCAGCAGCTCCCCCTGATGTTATATGGGAGGAGGCGCTTTGTCTCCAGTCTGCCTCATGTTGGAGATATTTTGGGGCTTCAGAACCAATCCTCAGTTTTCCATAGAGTTATGGATTCATCATACAATGGTCCTCCCAAAACAAAGTCATATTGTACGGCGAGGGGAGTGCAGTCAATGTTTAGTTTTTAACATGGGACCAGGTATATGAAGGGGACTGCCCTGCTGTGTAATGGACAATATGAGGCGCAGCATGGCAAGAGCCTCGTTTCAACCTATAGACTATAGCAAGGTCTTCTTGTTGGTGTTTTGGAATGTGATGATGAGATCTTAGGGCTTGGCCGTGCAAACAGCAAGTGACGGTGAGATATGGACAGAGAGGACAGAGGTGATTGAGGAAGTGCCAGTCAGATTTCTCATTGGCCGCCTTCCAAGTCTCCAAAGCCATCGATACTGAGGAGTCCAAGGTCAAATGTGATGGAGGCCTCTAGAAGACGTCCCACGCCGGGAGGGGCCATCTTGTCACAAAATATTATGAGACACGTGAAGGCGGCGCAGTCGCTCGCGGACAGGTGCGGGGATGTCGTGCAGGTAAGCTGGGAGGAAGGTTTCCACTGATGCTTCGTGATTTGACTTTGTGACTTTTATTCTAGAAGTCTGTGACTGTTACAATGTATCTGGTTAATTAGGGATAGAGACAATTCTAACTTCTTCTATAATCACTGGGGACCCCCCTTTACCCCTTAGAATGGCAACAGAATTGGATCATTTGTATCTGTAAAAAATGGGAAACCTCCATTCATTAGAGGGGGGTTGGTTTTAGGAAATGAATGTTACTCCTTATTTAGTAAAGTTACAATATGTCTGAATGTCACTACCTCTGCTTGTTGTCATTCACTGACGGCCTTCAGGGGGGACAGATCTGTTTTGGTCCCGTGATGGGTGTGAATCATAGCGAATGCACCTGTGCGTCTATCCCATCACCAGGATGGGGTTATTCCTATGGGATAACAGCAAGCAGAGGTCTTGTTACCATGGGAATTTACCAATTTTTTTTTATTTATACAATAAAATAACCACCTCACGGGAAAGTATCATTTGTAGCATTGTTACATAGTATTATTAGTATTTATATTATTATTATTATTATTATTATTTAGTATTCATTTTTATTTATCACTATTTTTATATGTTATTTATCATTATTTATTTATATTATTCTTCTTAAAATTATTTTTTTTATTATTACATATAATAAGAATAGTTAGCATGGTATCTCAGTGGTTAGCACAGTGCAGCATGGTGGCTCAGTGGTTAGCACAGTGCAGCATAGTGGCTCAGTGGTTAGCACAGTGCAGCATGATGGCTCAGTGGCTAGCACAGTGCAGCATGATGGCTCAGTGGTTAGCACAGTGCAGCATGATGGCTCAGTGGTTAGCACAGTGCAGACTGATGGCTCAGTGGTTAGCACAGTGAAGACTGATGGCTCAGTGGTCAGCACAGTGAAGACTGATGGCTCAGTGGTTAGCACAGTATAGCAGGGTGACTAAGTGGTTAGCACAGTGCAGCATGATGGCTCAGTGGTTAGCACAGTGCAGCATGATGGCTCAGTGGTTAGCACAGTGCAGCATGGTGGCTCAATGGTTAGTATAGTGCAGCATGATGGCTCAATGGTTAGTACAGTGCAGCATGGTGGCTCAATGGTTAGTACAGTGCAGCATGATGGCTCAGTGGTTAGCACAGTGCAGCATGATGGCTCAGTGGTTAGCACAGTGCAGCATGGTGGCTCAATGGTTAGTACAGTGCAGCATGGTGGCTCAGTGGTTAGTACAGGCAGCATGCTGGTTCAGTGGTAAGCACAGTGCAGCATTGTGGCTCAATGGTTAGTAAGTGCAGCATGATGGCTCAATGGTTAGTACAGTGCAGCTGAGTGGCTCATTGTTTAGTACGTTGCCAGCATGGTGGCTCAATGGTTAATACAGTGCACATGGTGCTCAAGGTTTGATCGTACATGCACATGATTGGATCAGTGGTTGTACACAGTGCAGCAATGGTGCTAATGGTTAGTATAGTGCAGCATGGTGGCTCAATGGTTAGTATAGTGCAGCATGGTGGCTCAATGGTTAGTACAGTGCAGCATGGTGGCTCAATGGTTAGCACAGTGCAGTACGATGGCCCACTGGTTAGTGCAGTGCAGCGCAGTGGCTCATTGTTTAGCACTGTTGCCTTGCAGTGTTGGGGTCCTGGCTTACAATCCCACCAAGGACAACATTTGCAAGGAGTTTGCATGTTGTCTCCCACACTCCACATACATTCAGAAAATTTGGAATACAGATTGTGATGTGTACAGCGCTGTGGAATATGTTGGTGCTATATGAATAAAATATGTAAATTAGGAGAAACCCCTTTAATGGGTATTGAGTAAACAGAAAGCTTGGACTTGACTCTATTGGGTATTGAATTAATTCTATGATGCAACCAAAGAATGGAAGTAACTTCATACGGGTTATAGTGAAGCAAATACAGGGCGTCTCACTATTGGCCCTTAATTTTCTTAGAACTATATTTACTGAAATTTGACATAGACATACTTAGGTCAATGAAATACATGAGGAAGGCCTAGCAGGTGTTGGAAGTGCCGGCCATTGGCGTTGATGCCTGCGTGAGGTGGTGGCCAAATCTTCACCGCTCTTGGCCGGTAGCTGTTCTTGCTTCTGACCCTGGTGCTGTGTACTATGGCGTCCACATAGAACATCGTGTCCACCAAACTGGTCACAGATGAACAATGGATGTTTATGTACAACACAAACAAGAAAGTCAACAATGGACAACAGACAATTGATTGAGCTGCTTGGAGGTTGGTAACGGTGTCGGACTGGGGTGCTTGGGGCCACCAGTGGAGATGATTTTTGGGGCCACCAGTGGAGTTGATTCTCGGGGTCCACCAGAGGACTTGATTCTTGGGGCCCACCAGTGGAGTTGATTCTTGGGGCCCAACAGTGGAGTTGATTCTTGGGGCCCACCAGTGGAGTTGATTCTTGGGGCCCACCAGTGGAGTTGATTCCTGGGGCCCACCAGTGGAGCTGATGTTTGGAGCCACCAGTGGAGATGATTCTTGGGGCCCACCGGTGGAATTGATTCTTGGGGCCTATCAGTGAAGCTGATTCTTGGTACCACCAGTGGCGATTATTCTTGGGGCCCACCAGTGAAGCTGATTCTTGGTACCACCAGTGGCGATTATTCTTGGGGCCCACCAGTGGAGTTGATTCTTGGGGCTCACCAGTAGAGCTGATTCTTGGAGCCCACCGTGGAGGTGATTCTTGGGGCCACCAGTGGAGCTGATTTTTGGAGCCACCAGTGGAGAAGATTCCGGGACCCACCAAAGGAGTTAATTCTTGGGGCCCACCAGTGGAGTTGATGTTTGGAGCCACCAGTGGAGTTGATTCTTGGGGCCACCAGTGGAGTTGATTCTTGGGGCCACCAGGGGAGATGATTCTTGGGGCCACCAGTGGAGATTATTCTTGGGGCCACCAGTGGAGTTGATTCTTGGGGCTCACCAGTGGAGCTGATTCTTGGGGCCCACCAGTGGAGGTGATTCTTGGGGCCACCAGTGGAGCTGATTTTTGGAGCCACCAGTGGAGATGATTCTTGGGGCCACCAGTGGAGCTTATTTTTGGAGCCACCAGTTGAGATGATTCTTGTGGCCCACTAGTGGAGTTTTTTCTTGGCGTCTACCAGTGGTGTTTATTCTTGGGGCCCACCAGTGGAGGTGATTCTTGGGGCCCACCAGTGGAGATTATTCTTGCTTCCCACCAGTGGAGGTGATTCTTGGGGCCCACCAGTGGAGATGATTCTGGGGATCCACCAGTGGAGACGATTCTTGGGGCCCACCAGGGGAGATGATTCTTGGTCCACCAGTGGAGATGATTCTTGTGGCCCATCCTGTACATGACAGTTGCACTCTACCTCTTGCTTTTTGCCTTCCTTTTTGCCTTTCTCCGTGTAAAGTAGCCCCAGGCCTGTCATGCCTTCATACCTAGTGACCCACCAAGCTCAGGAGCCCACCAGTGGATTCCCCTTTTCTCCTGTGGGTCAGTCCGAGCCTAGAGGGAACCCACCAGCAAAATTCACCATTTAGTATCTGGTCAAAAAAAATCGAACCCACTGGAACATTACTGGCCATCCATGGAGGAGTTTGTCTGGAAATATCAGGAACAGTGGTGCAGGAAGCGGAAAAAAGACCAGTGACCTCCCTGTAGATGTCTTGGCATAGACTGACGTAGGAGATGGAAGTTTCCACAAGAAGATGCAAAAAACGGCAACGCATAAGGGAAGATGTGTTCAAGCTCGCCTGGAAGATAATGGTGGACACTTCCAACACTTTTTTTTAGGGTAGGAATATATGGAGCGGTCTTGGCGCGGTCACAAGAGGCCATGAAGCGCTGCAGCTTCCAAACCGTGCAGCCATTACCTCTTTACCACCACAGCCTACTTTTTTTTTCATTTTTTCCTTCCTGTCTTCCAAGAGCCATAACTTTTTTATTTTCCCATCTACACAGACATTTGAGGGCTTGTTTTTTGCAGGACAAGATGTACTTTCTAATGGTGCTGTTGACCGTACCATAAAATTCACTCGGAAACCAAAATAAATTTCTATATGGGTTGGAATGGGAAAAAAAACCATAATTGCGCCATTTTTGCCGGGGTTTCGTTTTTACAGTGTTCACTCTTCGGTTTACATAACATGATATCTGTATTCCGCAGGTTGGTGCAATTCCGATGATACAAAATGTGTAGAGTTTTCATTATGTTTAGTTCTGGAAAAAAATTAAAACTTTTAAAAAAAAGTTTTTAAATTTTATGTCACCTCGTTTGTTCCTCCTTCCATGGACCCGAGTCAGGGCTCTTTTTTTGCAGGCTGAAGTATGGTTTTTATTGGTGCCATTCTGGGAAATTTTTTTATTTGTAAAATGGCCAACTTTCACTTGAATTATTTTTTTTTGTGTATACTTGCACTTGTAGTCCCCCTAGGATACTTGATCATTAGGGGGTCTGATCGCTTTTACCCCCCTTCTACATTATATACATAATGCAGAAAAGTTTATTATTATTATCATTATTATTTATTTTAAAGTGCTATTGATTCCATGGCGCTGTACATTTGAGGGGGGTCACATACATAACATAAGTCAAACGAGTACAATGATAACGATGAATGACTTACAATTGGCACAGAGGGAGAGAGGGCTTAGAATCTACAAGGAGGGGGAAAGAGACAGGAGGTGAGGGGCGGACATGTCTGTGGAGGTTGTAGGGGCAGCAGGGTTATTGTAGGTTATAGGCTTCTGAAGAAATGGGTTTTCAGGTTGCTTTTGTAGCTGGTGAAAGTGGAGGAGAGTCTGTTGTGTTGGGGCAGTGAGGACCCGAGTGTGGGTGACGCACGGGAGAAGTCGTGGAGACGGTTGTGTGAGGAGCTGATAAGGGGGGAGCAGAGGAGAAGGTCCTGTGAGGAGCGGAGAGTGCGTGAGGGGAGATATTTGGAAATTAGGGCAGAGATGTATGGAGGGGAAGGTCATGGGAGAGCCTTGTAGGTCATGGTTAGTAGCTTGAACTGGATTCGCTGGGCAATGGGAAGCCAGTGAAGGGATCGGCAGAGGGGAGAGGCAGAGGAGTAGCGAGGAGAGAGGTGGATAAGACGGGCAGCAGAGTTAAGGATGGATTGGAGGGGAGCAAGAGTGCTGGATGGGAGGCCACAGAGGAGGATGAAGATGGCTTCCTTATGATAGCCTAAGGCAAGAATTAATAGGAGCAGTAACATGGCAGCTACAGAAGTCTTCATAAGGTTCCCGGCTGCCTTGGCAACCGCTTGGGGGGGCTAATCGGGTGAAGGGACGGTGCGCAGCACTCGCCAAGGCCATGTAAAGGGTTACAAAGCAGGGATCAGAGCTGTCTCAGATTTCGGCTGATAATGGAGGATGTCAGGTGTAATCAACCGCCGGCACCCGCCCCGTATGGAGGGGGCTTAACCAGCGATCCACACGTCCTTACAGGTATTATGATGCAAGCTTATGCCAAATGTGGGTAAGGGGTTAGCAGTCAATGTTCACTGCTTGTTAATGGCGGGTGTTCAGCTGAAATTCCATGCGGCTGCTGAGCTAATGGTGCGGGGTGCTGTAGGTATCGTAGGGTGTCATAGGGCCATGACATGGCTGCACCATGACTGCTCCGTGTGTTCTGACCCTCATAGAGTAAGGTAGGACTCTATCAAATTGTAGTAAATGACTATAGAAAACCCCAGGGCCAGTAGAGAGTGAGACTCCCTGTAACGTGCAATGGGTTGTCCCGTGATCACCAGCTATGAGGGATGGGAGATTGCGGCTGAATTGTTTTATTGTCAGGCGGTATGTGGAGCCTTGTTTTTTTTTCGAATACAATGGCACGGGCCTGCATTGGTTACAGTGGGCACAAGTTCATGCTCACTGCACCTTATCGTTTCATTATCTTCTGCAGGACTGACGGACGCCTCCCCGCTGCTCCTGTCTCATTCTGAACAGTGCTGACTCCAGATCCCCCCGACGAGCGCCAGGATGTTTAAATACCCTTCTCCGTGGCAGGTGCTTTGCAGCAGTTTGGAGAAGAGGGAGCAGGTAAGTGCTCATGATGTGTGTGGCAGTAGATGTGGATGGTCTGGGCTGTAAGGAACAAGGTGCAGTTGCTTTGCAAATTTCACTCTGAACCACAAGTTTTTGGAAGTTTCAGCTTTTAAACACAATGGAATTCACCCCCAAACTCCATATACAAGACCTATTGTATTCGGCCCCAGCCATAACCCAAGCATGGCACAACCATGTACAGTTGAACTGGAGGGTCTGGAGCCACCAGTGGAACTGATTCTTGGGGCCCAGCAGTGGAATTGATTTTTGTGGCCCACTAGTGGAGATTATGTTTGGGGCCACCAATGGAGGTGATTCCTGGGGCCACCAGTGGACCTTATTCTTGGGGCCACCAGTGAAGTTCATTCTGAAGGTCCACTGGTGGAGTTGATTCTTGGTTCCCATCAGTGGAGTTGATTCTTGGGGCCACCAGTGGAGTTGGTTCTTGGAGTCACCAGTAAAGTTAATTCTTGGGGCCCACAAGTGAAGTTGATTCTTGGGGCCACCAGTGGAGTTGGTTCTTGGAGTCACCAGTAAAGTTAATTCTTGGGGCCCACAAGTGAAGTTGATTCTTGGGGCCACCAGTGGAGTTGGTTCTTGGAGTCACCAGTAAAGTTAATTCTTGGGGCCCACAAGTGAAGTGGATTCTTGGGGCCACCAATGGAGTTGGTTATTGAAGTCACCAGTAAAGTTAATTCTTGGGGCCCACAAGTGAAGTTGATTCTTGGGGTCCAGGAGTGGAGATCATTCTTGGAGCCCAAATGTAAAGATTCTTGGGGCCCACCAGCGGAGATGGTGCTTGGGGGCCACCGGTGAAGTTGATTCTTGTGGCTCACCCTACAGCTACTGCACTCTTCCTCTTGCTTTCTGCCTCTTTTTTTTCTGCCCTTCTCTTTGAGAGAAGCCATAGGCCTGCCTTGACCATGGGCTCCCATGCCTAGGGGCCAACCAAGGGTTTCCCTTGTCTCTCTATGGGCCATTCAGAGTCATATGCCTTCATCCAAGAAGCCTTTATCGGCCGTCTTACCACATTTACAATGTGACAGCTTGCACCTTCTTCACCCCAGTCTGTAGGTCCCTCCTCTGTCCTGGGTGTGTCACCACTATGATGAATCCTGGACTTTGCTTAACAGTCCCTAAATATGCACATTTTGCAAGTTCAGAGTAGAGGACATGGGCACTGGTCATGTACTGGAGACGTAACACAAGACTAGAAGGTGAGAGATGAAAGAAATAACTGGCCAGGGGGGTGGGCACAGGGAGTGACAGGATCAGACACCATCACAGACTTCAGAGGGTGCATGGAGAGAAGGAATACATCATCTGTGAGTTTGGTGGAGGGCAGTGGTGGGGGCGTGTGGAGGGCATGGTGCGGGCAAGTGGAGGGCATGGTGCGGGTGTGTGGAGGGCATGGTGCGGGCGTGTGGAGGGCATGGTGCGGGCATGTGGAGGGCATGGTGCGGGTGTGTGGAGGGCATGGTGCGGGCGTGTGGAGGGCATGGTGCGGGCAAGTGGAGGGCATGGTGCGGGCATGTGGAGGGCATGGTGCGGGCGTGTGGAGGGCATGGTGCGGGCATGTGGAGGGCATGGTGCGGGCGTGCTGTTACTGATGGACACACGATATGTGAGATATAGGTGGAATCAGAGGGGGTTAGTGAACTTCAGGACGTTCTACCACAAAAGAGGACGGAACCACTAAATGTTACATTGTAGCCGTTTATCAGGGTCAGAAATAACAATGAGACGTAAGTTTCAAATTCTTCTGACATTTGTTGCCATATGTGACTATAAGGTTAAATTATTCTGTAAACTATGGATATTGTTCTATACCCCTATAGCATTGACTTTAAACTCTATCAGACTAAGACAGTCCATGTTTGTGTCCCGTTAGTTTGGGCTATTTAGTCTTCTGTTGTTTGGTCTATGTGTCCCAGTCCAGTTTTTACCTTGATATGAGATGCATTTGCACCCACTCTTTCGAGGTTCGTGTATGATCTACATAGTCCTGTTTGTATCCACACTGTATATGCACCTGTATGGTCTGCATCTCCCTATTTGTACCCACACTTTCAATGCACTTGTGTGGTCTGCCTGTCCTGTTTGCACCCACACTTTTGATTGTCCTTGTATGGTCTATGCCTGTTTGTTTGCACTCACGCTTTATATGCATTTGTATGGTCTATATGTGTCTGTTTGAAGCACTTGTGTGGTCTGTGTTTCCTTCTTTGCACCCACATTTTCCATGCACTTGTACGGTCGGCCTGTGCCTGTTTGCCCCCACACTTTTCATGCACTTGTGCAGTCGGTCTGTTTGCACCCACACTCTCCATGCACTTGTACGGTCGGCCTGTTTGCACCCACACTTTCCATGCACTTGTACGGTCGGCCTGTTTGCACCCACACTCTCCATGCACTTGTACGGTCGGCCTGTTTGCACCCACACTTTCCATGCACTTGTACAGTCGGCCTGTTTGCACCCACACTCTCCATGCACTTGTACGGTCGGCCTGTTTGCACCCACACTTTCCATGCACTTGTACGGTCGGCCTGTTTGCACCCACACTTTCCATGCACTTGTACGGTCGGCCTGTTTGCACCCACACTTTCCATGCACTTGTACAGTCGGCCTGTTTGCACCCACACTTTCCATGCACTTGTACGGGCGGCCTGTTTGAACCCACACTCTCTATGCACTTGTACAGTCGGCCTGTTTGCACCCACACTCTCCATGCACTTGTTCGGTCGGCCTGTTTGCACCCACACTTTCCATGCACTTGTACAGTCGGCCTGTTTGCACCCACACTTTCCATGCACTTGTACAGTCGGCCTGTTTGCACCCACACTTTCCATGCACTTGTACAGTCGGCCTGTTTGCACCCACACTTTCCATGCACTTGTACAGTCGGCCTGTTTGCACCCACACTTTCCATGCACTTGTACGGTCGGCCTGTTTGCACCCACACTTTCCATGCACTTGTGCGGTCGGCCTGTTTGCACCCACACTTTCCATGCACTTGTACGGTCGGCCTGTTTGCACCCACACTTTCCATGCACTTGTACGGTCGGCCTGTTTGCACCCACACTTTCCATGCACTTGTACGGTCGGCCTGTTTGCACCCACACTCTCCATGCACTTGTACGGTCGGCCTGTTTGCACCCACACTCTCCATGCACTTGTACGGTCGGCCTGTTTGCACCCACATTTTCCATGCACTTGTACAGTCGGCCTGTTTGCACCCACACTTTCCATGCACTTGTACGGTCGGCCTGTGCCTGTTTGCACCCACACTTTCCATGCACTTGTACAGTCGGCCTGTTTGCACCCACACTTTCCATGCACTTGTACGGTCGGCCTGTTTGCACCCACACTTTCCATGCACTTGTACGGTCGGTCTGTTTGCACCCACACTTTTCATGCACTTGTACAGTCGGCCTGTTTGCACCCACACTTTCCATGCACTTGTACTGTCGGCCTGTTTGCACCCACACTTTCCATGCACTTGTACGGTCGGCCTGTTTGCACCCACACTTTCCATGCACTTGTACAGTCGGCCTGTTTGCACCCACACTTTCCATGCACTTGTACGGTCGGCCTGTTTGCACCCACACTCTCCATGCACTTGTACAGTCGGCCTGTTTGCACCCACACTTTCCATGCACTTGTACGGTCGGCCTGTTTGCACCCACACTTTCCATGCACTTGTACTGTTGGTCTGTTTGCACCCACACTTTTCATGCACTTGTACGTTCGGCCTGTTTGCACCCACACTTTCCATGCACTTGTTCTGTCGGCCTTTTTGCCACCACAGTTTCCCTGCACTTGTACGGTTGGCCTGTTTGCACCCACACTTTCCATGCACTTGTACGGTCGGCCTGTTTGCACCCACACTTTCCATGCACTTGTTAGTCGGCCTGTTTGTCCCCACACTTTCCATGCACTTGTACAGTCGGCCTGTTTGCACCCACACTCTCCATGCACTTGTACGTTCGGCCTGTTTGCACCCACACTCAACATGCACTTGTACAGTCCGCCTGTTTGCACACACACTTTCCATCCACTTGGACCGTCGGCCTGTTTGCACCCACACTTTCCATGCACTTGTACAGTCAGCCTGTTTGCACCCACACTCTCGATGCACTTGTACGGTCGGCCTGTTTGCACCCACACTCTCGATGCACTTGTACGGTCGGCCTGTTTGCACCCACACTCTCCATGCACTTGTACGGTCGGCCTGTGCCTGTTTGCACCCACACTTTCCATGCACTTGTACGGTCGGCCTGTTTGCACCCACACTTTCCATGCACTTGTACGGTCGGCCTGTTTGCACCCACACTCTCCATGCACTTGTATGTTCGGCCTGTTTGCCCCCACACTCTCCATGCACTTGTATGGTCTCCCTGTTTGCACCCACACTCTCCATGCACTTGTATGGTCGCCCTGTTTGTCCCCACACTTTCCATGCACTTGTGCGGTCGGCCTGTTTGCCCCCACACTTTCCATGCACTTGTACAGTCGGCCTGTTTGCACCCACATTTTCCATGCACTTGTACGGTAGGCCTGTTTGCACCCACACTTTCCATGCACTTGTGCGGTCGGCCTGATTGCACCCACACTTTCCATGCACTTGTGCGGTCGGCCTGTTTGCACCCACACTTTCCATGCACTTGTACGTTCGGCCTGTTTGTCCCCACACTTTCCATGCACTTGTGCAGTCGGTCTGTTTGCACCCACACTTTCCATGCACTTGTACGGTCGGTCTGTTTGCACCCACACTTTCCATGCACTTGTACGGTCGGCCTGTGCCTGTTTGCACCCACACTTTCCATGCACTTGTACAGTCGGCCTGTTTGCACCCACATTTTCCATGCACTTGTGCGGTCGGCCTGTTTGCACCCACATTTTCCATGCACTTGTGCGGTCGACCTGTTTGCACCCACAATTTCCATGCACTTGTACGTTCGGCCTGTTTGCACCCACACTTTCCATGCACTTGTACGTTTGGCCTGTGCCTGTTTGCACCCACACTCTCCATGCACTTGTACGGTCGGCCTGTGCCTGTTTGCACCATCACTTTCCATGCACTTGTACGGTCGGCCTGTTTGCACCCACACTCTCCATGCACTTGTTCGGTCGGCCTGTTTGCACCCACATTTTCCATGCACTTGTATGTTCGGCCTGTTTGCACCCACACTGTCCATGCACTTGTATGTTCGGCCTGTTTGCACCACACTCTCATGCACTTGTACGTCGGCCTGTTGCACCCACACTTTCCATGCACTTGTACAGTCGGCCTGTTGCACCCACACTTCCATGCACTTGTATGTTCGGCCTGTTTGCCACCACACTTTCCATGCACTTGTTATGTTAGGCCTGTTTGCACCCACACTTTCCATGCACTTTGTACGGTCGGCCTGTTTGCACCCACACTCTCCATGCACTTGTATGTTCGGCCTGTTTGCACCCACACTTTCCATGCACTTGTACAGTTGGCCTGTTTGCACCCACACTCTCCATGCACTTGTACAGTCGGCCTGTTTGCACCCACACTCTCCATGCACTTGTACGGTCGGTCTGTTTGCACCCACACTCTCATGCATATGTAAGTCGGCCTTTGCACCACACACTTCCATCACTGTACGGTCGGCCTGTATGCACCCAAAACTTTCCATGCAAATTGTACGGTCGGTCTGTTTGCACCCAAAAACTTTCCATGCACTTGTACAGTCGGCCTGTTTGACCCACACTCTCCATGAACTTGTACGGTCGGCCTGTTTGCACCCACACTCTCCATGCACTTGTGCGGTCGGCCTGATTGCACCCACACTTTTCATGCACTTGTGCGGTCGGCTCTGCCTGTTTTCAGATGTGCAGTCAGCATGTTTGTGTTAGTTTTGACATTCCTGGAATTATCAGTTGAGTCTGTTATCAGCGGCTCGCAGCACTACTGGACTATTCCTCATTTCACCCCCACCTTCCCACATAACCCAATGACAGCACCAAGCCGGGCACAAAATCCGCTCTCTACCGTCTCTTCCATCACATCTGAACACGTGAGCCCGGCTGGCATAGTCATTACTGATGTGACCACTATTTCTGACCAGCCAGAGACTGCAAGAGAGCGGAATCTAATGGGCTGAGTAATACAACTCCCATCATCCACTGACAGAGAGGCAATGCCATTTACTGTATAGGGATCCAGAACTGAACCCTGAGGCAGTTACTGCAGCTAAAGGATTTACAGGGGGGACTGAATATAACAAAATAAAAAACTTTCTAGAATTTATTATATATTATAATGATTTTCCCACATTATTTTTTGTTATATATATTTCTTAAATGTCCCTCTTTACGTGACTTCCTGGTTTGTGTCTCTGACTTCCCTTCTATGAGCTCTGATAACAGCGGTGAGGATTGCTTGATGGGTTTTTTTTTCTGGTCGGCTTTGTTCTGAGAAGTGTAAATATGATCAGCAATAACCTGATAAGTGTGAAGAACCCCCCTCCCCTTCACCCTCAACAAGTGCAGAAATCGATTAAACGATTATCCTATTGCTCATGGTCTAGTATTCTCTTCTAGTATCTATTCCTGTGGAGAGAACAATAGAGCGATCATTATGTCATTACCTACTATTTGTAACAAGACTGTATAGAAATAAGCAGGAGTTGAAGTAAAGTGAGATTAGTCTGTCCTAACAAACAAAAATTTGAGAGGCACAAGATTTAATATGGCATTTTTAATTGCTTAGTACTGCCAAAATAAAATAATTGCCCAAAAAAAAAAAAAAATGGTACATTGCTCTTTTAATATTGCCCTAAAAAGAGATTTTATCTGCTCTGAGTGCCCACCAGTGTCTCTGCTTACCGTCCATATCCCTCTTCCTGATTAGACATAGAGCATTGAGTGTCGTCATCTTGGTCGGACGGAGCAGAGACTTTATCTCTAACAAGATTAGATTGTTTACCTTGGAGCTTTGTTTACTACTGATTAAATCTCCTGCACTTTTGTCTCTGTAACAGTCAGCTAGTTATAGAGGAGCTAAATATGCTAATCACTGCTATAGAACCACCCACAGCGTGACCAGTAAGTGTGGGGCTGAAACTGCTTGGGATTCTGTGAAACAGCATGGTAGGAAAATCCCTTTAAATGGGGTTTTGTAACTATCCTAAGTGTTCCTCTCAGTTGCTGCCATTGGTCCTGGTACGCCTCGTGGCATACCGAACAGCGTGGAGGTGTCACTGCAGCCAATCACAGGCCTCAGCCGTCACCTGCCACATATCCTAGAAGAGGAAGCTGTGGCTTGTGAATAGCTGCAAGATCATGTGACCAATGAACGTGATATCATAGGCCAGGAGCGGGGCACAAGAGCAAGCAAGGATTTCCCCAAAATGACTGATGATATGGATACATCGCCTTAAACCTTGTCTGGATCTGGGGTTTGTGAATTTGATACAAATCTAAAATTTGATACAATTTGCTACAAGTTTTTGCTGATGATTGTAGGCGGAAATGTAATACAGGGATCCCCCAATATCCGCCGGGGTTACGTTCCAGAAAACTGTGATGGATAACGAGGCAGAAGAAGTACAGTAAAATGTAATAATGTAACGAGGCTGAAAGAACAGTGTAAGCAGATACAGTAACAGGTGATGCGGCTTTACGGCACCAACTAAAGCAGCTGCAGCGAATAAGGGAGCGTTGCACCCACAGATATTGAATGTGAAGTGATGCATCTGTGAAGCCAAATGATGGATAACAAGGTTTTTTGCAACAATGATGGTGATGTGACTGTGAAATGATGGATACTGAAGTGATGGATGACGGGGCATTGCAGTATATATATATCTGTATACTGTACATGAGAGTGCTACAGTGTCCACAGAAAGTAGTGGACTTGATTATTCGCATACGTTGCAAAATATTTATTTCTTATCCAATTTTTCAGGACACACGTAATAAAACTTCATATAATAGAAAGTCAATAGTGGTATACTTAAGTACAAGTCCAAATTCTTCTCGGACAAATTCCGCTCATGAGAGTAGCAGAGGAGATGTTGACAAGGAGCGAGCAACACACTTGGATAGCGACGTTTCGAAGGCTCCGCCTTCTTTCTCAAGCAAGTATCATAGTGGTATACATAAATTGAATCTTTGTTATCAAGAAGTGCTACAGTGTCATCAGCAAGTTGTATCAGATACAGAGAGACTGGAAGAGTCACAGAAAGGCAAAGAAGTGAACGTCCTTTGGCTCCATCACACACCGATGAGCGCTTCATTGTAACCAGTGCCCTGCGGAGCCGGATGATGAATCCACACAACTTCGGGCACAGGGAGGTGAGAGGCGCCAAGTGTCACATCAGAGCAGTGTTACATCAGCGTGGTCTGTGTGCTAGGCAACGTGACCGCACCAGGCATCATCGTCTGGGGCAGGGAGCATCTACGCTGGACGAGGGTCCAGAGCTCCTCAGGGCTGTGCAGTGATGAAAGACGATTCACTCGGAGCAGAAATGATGGAGCCAACGATGCCGGAGACGTCAGGGAGACGCTGTGCATCTGCCGGGTCAGGTGCCGGTCAGGGAGACGCTGTGCATCTGCCGGGTCAGGTGCCGGTCAGGGAGACGCTGTGCATCTGCCGGGTCAGGGAGACGCTGTGCATCTGCCGGGTCAGGTGCCGGTCAGGGAGACGCTGTGCATCTGCGGGTCAGGTGCGGTCAGGGAGAGCGCTGGGGAAATCTGCCGGTGTCCAGGGAGACGCTGTGCATCTGCGGGTCAGGGGGGAGGAGACGCTGTGCATCTGCCGGGTCAGGGTCAGGGATACGCTGTGAATCTTCCGGGTCAGGGAGACGCTGTGCATCTGCCGGGTCAGGTGCCGGTCAGGGAGACGCTGTGCATCTGCCGGGTCAGGGAGACGCTGTGCATCAGCCGGGTCATGGAGACGCTGTGCATCTGCCGGGTCAGGGAGACGCTGTGCATCTGCCGGGTCTGGAGACGCTGTGTCCCTGGTCATGGAGACGCTGTGCATCTGCCGGGTCAGGGAGACGCTGTGCATCTGGCGGGTCAGGGAGACGCTGTGCATCTGCCGGGTCAGGGAGACGCTGTGCATCTGCCGGGTCATGGAGACGCTGTGCATCTGCCGGGTCATGGAGACGCTGTGCATCTGCCGGGTCAGGGAGACGCTGTGCATCTGCCGGGTCAGGTGCCGGTCAGGGAGACGCTGTGCATCAGCAGTGTCAGGGAGACGCATAGAATCTGCCGGGTCAGGTGCCGGTCAGGGAGACGCTGTGCATCTGCCGGGTCAGGGAGACGCTGTGCATCTGCCGGGTCATGGAGACGCTGTGCATCTGCCGGGTCAGGTGCCGGTCAGGGAGACGCTGTGCATCTGCTGGGTCATGGAGACGCTGTGCATCTGCCGGGTCAGGGAGACGCTGTGCATCTGCCGGGTCAGGTGCCGGTCAGGGAGACGCTGTGCATCTGCCGGGTCAGGTGCCGGTCAGGGAGACGCTGTGCATCTGCAGGGTCATGGAGACGCTGTGCATCAGCCGGGTCATGGAGACGCTGTGCATCTGCCGGGTCAGGGAGACGCTGTGCATCTGCCGGGTCAGGTGCCGGTCAGGGGAGGAACGCTGTGCATCTGCCGGGTCAGGGAGACGCTGTGCATCTGCAGGGTCAGGTCCCGGGTCAGGGAGACGCTGTGCATCTGCCGGGTCAGGTGAGAACGCTGTGCATCTGCGGGTAAAGTGCCGGTCAGGGAGACGCTGTGCATCTGCCGGATCAGGTGCCGGGTTCAGGGAGAGTACGCCGGTTGCTGTGCATCTGCCGGATCAGGTGCCAGTCAGGGAGACGCTGTGCATCCGCTGTTTTTAAAATGTCCCTCTTTACGTGACTTTCTGGTTTGTGTCTCTGACTTCCCTTCTATGAGCTCTGATAACAGCGGTGAGGATTGCTTGATGGTTTTTCTTTCTGGCCGGCTCTGGTCTGAGAAGTGTAAATATTATCAGCAATAACCTGATAAGTGTGAAGAACCCCCCTTCACCCCAATAAGTGCAGAAAAGGAGACGTCAGGGAGAGTGCTGTGCATCCGCTGGGTCAGGTACCCTTGTTGGATGTCTAGCACATAGACCAGGCTCATGTACATGGTCACGAGTTTTCTGCCGTAACACTTGGGGCCTCTCATCTTCCTATGCTTGGAGTTGTGCGGCATTCATCATCCGGCTCCGCAGGGCATTGGTTACAATGAAGCGCTCATCAGTGTGTGATGGAGACAAAGGACGTCCACTTCTTTGCCTTTCTGTGACTCTTCCAGTCTCTCTCTATCGCTGATACAACCTGCTGAGGACACTCTGTGACACTCTAAGCTCAGTGGACACTTCCGTCTGAGAGCATCCTGCTTGAAGCGTGGCAATGGCAAGGTTCTGCTGATGACACTCTGTGACACTCTATGCTCAGTAGCCACTTCCGTCTGAGAGCGTCCTACTTTTATCCCTTTTCTTGAGTTCCAAAAGGTTGACCCTCTATTTTTACAGCATGGGCACAATCAGACATGTGAATAATAACTGAGGTGGTAGAAAACTAGAAAGGCCGACACTCTTGAGCCAGTGAGGTTAGGACAATCAGCCTCCCACCCTATTTTATATGACTGGTTATGTATACAAAGTTATGAATAACTAAGAAAGGGCAGGCGCCGTCTATGCTCCCATGAAGAATCCGCAGCTTCATCTATTACCAACTATCCCCGAAAAACATATTTTAAAGACAATTTGTCCTCAAATGGTTTAATGTATTAGAAAATCTGTAAAAAATAATGTATCTTCTTTCTTTCCTCTTTTCAGTTGTCGAATGGCTTCACTCTATGGCACTTTAGATCTAGGTCTCTAGGTTCTGTTTTCTTTAGGCTATGACAGGAGGACTTGTGCTAACTAAAAATAAGAAAAAATAGAGGTTTATTGCATTCTTCATGAAAGCTGTAAAATTACAGGAAAACATAGAAATTGTAGCTTACATTAGTTAACTTGCAGACCGCACCTCTTATTCCGTCCAGCTTCCTTAATACTTGGGTCATGGCCCCTTCCACACACTCTCACAAGGTCATCATGACTTCCTCACGGTTCCGCCCTTCTTCCCCCCCCCCCTCCCCCCTCATGTAGTTCCCTTGTGTCGTTTACAGTAAAGAATAGCCTTGTCTAACACTTGTTCTTGTGTCCATAAACAGAAATTCTACCAGAAATATCCTATACACCAGTGACAACCAGCTCCATCCCCCGTCTCTAAAATAGATGTGTTTGCTTCATGAAATGGGAATGTTATAAGTTAAAGGGGTTTTGCCAAGAAGTGAGTTCCTCACCTAACAGGCTGATGCTCCCCTCTTGAGACTTGAAAAAAGGGGCGTTGTGTTTCTGTGTTTAAAAAAACAAGCACCTCCTCTGTGATGTCATCGCTCCACCTCCCGTGCACCTTCCTGTTTCCCTCATTTTTCGGAAATTTTGGGGGCCAAAACATTGTTTTGAAAAATCCACCGGGGGAAAACTGTATTGTGCAAAAAAGTTTTGGGGGGTTTTTTTTCCCCCTCTTATTTGTCGGAGAGAGAAAAAGTCAAAAGGGCCCGGATTTTTCTTTCCCCTTCGGGAAAAAGGGGCTGCAGGGGAAAAGGGGGGGGGGGGCTGGGGCGGAAAAAGTTTCTGCATTTTTACTAAAGATAATTAAATTACAACCATTTGGATTTTTTTTAGGGAAAGACACAGGATTTTTCTCCCTAGTCCCTTAAAAGCTGTTCATGTTCCCTGTCAGATAAGAAGTGAAAAACAAACAAGCCGGCCAATCAGCTCGGGGTCGTTTTCTAATAAAAAAACTGTCGGAAAAAATTAAGGGCACGTAAGTGGGGGCTTTTTCCCTTCTCAAGGCTTCTTTTTTTTTTAATGACTATTTTTTGAAAAGGGTTTTTAAAATTCCCCTTTTTTTGGAGGATCCCACGTCAACATTAGATCGTTTCAAAACCCCCTTTCCCCTTTTAAATTTTGACTCATATGTTTTTTATATTATTTTTTTAAAAAAAAAACATGGCTGTTTTTCCTTTCCAGCCCCATTCTGCCCTCGGGGTTGTGGGGTGCTATTCCCTATTAATAGAGCTGAGTTGAAAATACCAAAAAACAAAAAAAAGGCCCGGGTGGCGCTGTTTGTGGAAGGAGTCAACCATGTTCTTTTTAAACCCTGGAAGTTCTTTAGGAATCAGTTTTTTGAAGGGTTATTGGATTTGTTTTTTTAAAAAGGGTTTCAGCGTGGGGGGACTTCCTTTTTTTCCGGCGCCGGCCCCTGAAGCCGGGGTGGGTGGTCCCCGAAACCCCCCGGGGCTTTTCCGCCATTTGCTGCCCCCAAAAGCAGCCCCGGCCCGGGCCCGGGAAAACCGTGGGGAGTAGCCCCCCGAAAAAGGAGCTTTACTACGGAGGGAAAAACCGCCGAGTCGCGGATTTGCCGCTTTAACTGGGGACCCTCGGGACACGGAAGGACGCGCCGGGGGGCCGGGCCCTGCTTCCCCGGCATGGACGGAAGGTGAACGGCGCGCCAGAAAGCGGGCCAGGGGGGAGGGGGGCCCGAACGGCAGCTTCCCCGGGAAAGGGAAACCAAATGCCCCCCGGGTTCAGCCCCCCGGTCGGTACCGCACCCCCTGCACCAAAACTGGGGGCCCCCCCATCATTTACATCCCTCCTGCTGAAAATAAGCCAGCTGCCACAGGGGGCCCGGGAGGTTTGCAGGGCGGCCGTGCATTTTAAAAAAGGGGGACACTGCCCCCAAATTTACTCTGATATAAAAAGGGGAAAAGCCCAAAACCACCTGCGATTGCACGGGGGGTTTTAGGGTCTGGCGCTCAGAGGGGAACCCCCCCAAGCCCCTTGGCAGAAACCTCTCCCTGATGGAAAAGTATTTACTCCGTAGCCCCCAAAAAGGAACGGAGCTGGGGGAACACCCTGGAAGTTACACCTAAAATGGCTGCGGCGGCCGCGTCCCGGCCCCAAAAAAAGGGAGGAAGACCAGCAGTGCCAGCAGAAAGGCAAGGGGGGAGGGGGACGACGCAGGAAAATTTTAGAACCTTGCCCCTGTGGGGACCCCGGGGGCCGCCGCCCAAAAGCCTGCATTTGTGCCGATTGTTTACAAGCTCCCGGGCTACGGGAAAGGGGGCCCGGGACAATACCCACCAGACCTCCCAAGGGCTTTTTGAATCCCCCCGTAAGGCCTCTCTGCTCAAGTGCGCAGGGGGTTTTCAAGCTCACTCTGCCAGCCTCGAAGTTTTTAGAAAAACAGAGTGAATGACCTGGAGGGCCCCAACAGCATTTTCCTGAACCCCGGTCTAAAAACTCTGCCCCCAAAAGCACAACGGGGTCCCAGAAGAACGCATGAAGCCCTTTAAAAACCCGGGCTCCGGCGGGGGAAAAACCAAAAGGTTTGGGGGTTTCTCCCTAAAATCGTTCAAAAGCGCAAACCTTTCCCAAACCCCCTCTTCCCGGGAAAGAGCTGCCCCCCTTGCCCGGCATCACCAAATTGGTGCCGAAATCGAGGAAAAACCACCCGATTTAGGCAGGGGGGAAAAGAACAGCCCCAGCATTATGTTAAACAACGACAAAAGAGCCGCACGGGTGATAATGAATTTTCCGGGAAATTTAATGAAAAAAGGCGGGGCAATCCCTGGGGGCCGTATGCAGGCTCAAAAAGGGCCAAATTTTTAACAAACGGGGCCCATAAATTTGGGCGTTTTATTTGAGCTTTCTCCGAAAAGAGGTCCAAAGAGAGGCCCCCGCCTTGGGAAAAACTCTGTACGGAACTTTTTTAACAGAAGATCCGTTTTTCCGATTCTTCCCCGGGCCACCCCTCAAGGTGCTGGACCCAAAGGGCCCCCCCCGGTTTCCCTTAAAACTGGGGCTGAAAAAGGGGGAAGGGGATCTGCGGGGCCCTTATGAGCTCCAGAGGGATACCCGTCTCCAAACCCCAAAATTTCCCTTTCACCCGAAACACTGAGACGGTGCAGTTTTTTTACCCTTGAGCCCTCCAGGAGGAGACAGAAAGAGACCCCCTTGGGCTCGCTCGCGATCTTGTCCCACCCCCACTTTCCCCAAAGGGAAAGCCTTTTCACCCGGAAGACGGAGACGCCGACGGGATTTCTACCCCGGATTGAGGGAGACTGGTCACCCTGCTGGGCCCGGGGATAAGGCCCCCTGGGGAGGGGGAGGGGGGAGTGTATGGACACCCCTTGGGAAATCCTTTTTTCCCTTTGTATAAAAGGGAAAGAGTTGTTTCATGGGAAATCCTTCTGACTTTCTGGGACTGTTTTGGGGATGCAAATTACTTCATAACATTTTGTTTTCTTTTGGCCCAAACCCTTGGAAAAACTTTAAGAAATTTCAATGGTTTTTTCCCGGTGGGGGAGGGGGGGAAAGGGTTCTTGTGGGGGGAAAAAAATTTTTTCCTTCTGTTTGGGTTTGGGAAAAAGGGGGGTCCCCCCAAAACGCATTAAAGGCGGGGCACGCAACAGCCCCCATCAGGTCTTTTTTCGTTCTTCCGATTGGCTAAGGTTTACAGGGCTTGTTATGCCATTTAAAAAAACATTTTTTTATCGAATTTGTCTATTTTTTTACTGCGTCCTTTTTTTCCTTTTCTTGACTTAGTGCCCCAGAAAACTTCCCTTAAAAAAGTCCTACCTTTCCCGGAAAACACTCAGTCCAGCCCACACCCTTCCTTTTAAATCGAGATATCCTTTATTTGGGGGATCACCCCTGGAACAAAAGGGGCTCCTTTCCCCCCAAAAAAAAGGATGAAGGTAAATCCGGCTCAAAAGAGGCTCCGCCCTAAAGGGGGTTCCTGAGGAAACAAATCTGAAGTGGGGAAATTTTGCGATTTGGGGGAGAAGGGGTGGGGGGAAAAACGTTCTTTGGGGCCCCCGTCCGTGTGGGAAAAGGCGGGGGGTATTTGTCAGGCTTACCCAAAAAAATTTTTCCATTTGGAGGGGTTTTCCCCTTTTAAAGAAGGTTTCGGGGGAGGGGGTTTAATTTTTTGTTTTCCCATTTGGGTAAAAAAATTAAGGTGGGGGAAAAATTGGGGTTTGGGTTTTTTGGGGAAATCTTTAAAAAAAAAAAATTTTCAAAATTTTGGGCCCAAATGGTCAGAAACGGGTTTTTTTAAGGAAGTTAGCGGAGGGATTTGCCCCGACCCAAAACCCCAAAATTTCCCAAATTTTTGGGAAAAGGAGAATGAACGCTTTGGGAAAAATTGGTCGAAGATAAAAGGGGGAAAGGGCCAGCCCCCAAATTAAACCCGAAAGGGCCCTTTCCCCAAGTCTCAAAAGGGGGGTCTTAGGCCAACTTTATGGCCCTTCCGCTAGTCTTCATGATTGCGGGAAAGAGAGCAAAAAATCCCGATAAAAAGGGACTACACTTACTTTTCCCCGGGTTCACAGTCGTGGTCTGGGCGGGGCTTCTTTCGGGGTTTTAAACTCCCCCCAAACCCCCAGAGCCCGGAAAATGCAAAAAATTCTGAAAAAATGGTCTCTCTGATCACCCCCCAATCTGGGTTGATTTGAGGGGAATTTTTTCCCCAAGGGGAAACAGATTTTTTTCTGGAAGTTTCCTCCCTATCCCCGCAAAGACAAAAATTCATTCGTGAGATGGTTTGGGGTTTGGGGTGGAAGGGCCCTATGTTCGGAAAAATGACTCCCCGGGGGGAAGCGGACCCCCTCACTTTATTGGAAAAACAGCAAAGGGCTTGGGGGTACTTGGGGGAAAGGGTCATACCCTATCCCTTGTTAAAAAAGCAAACTGAAGGGGGCCCGTACCTGACTGCCTCAAAAAAGAGTTAGGGGACCTATAAGACCCTTCCTTTTGGGGTTTAGCTTGTTAAGCCCAAGGGGGACTGGGAACAGGAAAAAAGGGGGTTTTTTGACCTTGGGCAGAATCGCACAGGGGAAAATTACATGGTCACATTTTACACCCCACACTCTTTCAGGTAGGGAAAAACAAACCCGGGGAAACTTTTTTCCCCGGCTGCGGGGAGAGGGCCTACAAACTGGAAAAAAGCTTCCCCCCCACCCCCGGAAAGGGTTTCCTTTAAACCACTGACCGGGGCAAAATTAACGACTCCGCTCAGACAATTTTTTATGCCCACCTGTACTCTTTTCAGGGGTAAATTTCAAAAAGGGGATGGAACCGGGATTCCTCCCCAAAAAGAAAAATTTTGCCGCACTTGTCGATTCCAGGGGGGGGAAACTAAATGGGGAAACCATAACTGAGGAGGGGGGTTCAAGGGGGGCTATTCGCCACTTGAAGGCAGGAAAAGGCCCCGGGGAACCTGAGGGGGTTTCTCCTGGGGGGGTATACAAAAACCCCTGAGTGATCAGTTTCCCCCCTTCCTCACCCAATAAACAACTCGATGCGCATAAGGGAAAACTACCCCCCAAGAACCAAAAAACCCCATATTTTAAAATTTATCCCAAAAGGAAAGGGGAAAACAAGACCCGGCTCCCGGGCATATTTTGGGCCCATATCCCTCATGGGCCCTTTGGGACCAGAAGATCCTGTTTAGATACTGGCTGCCCGGGCCTCGCCGGTTTTATGCCGCAATTGATTTGGGAAAACCCCCCAAAAAAAGGGGTTTTATCAAGGGGCGAGCGGCGGTGGGAAAAAAATTTTAGGAAGTGTCGCCCGTATTGGGAAAAAAGTCCGCACAAAAACCCTTGCCCGGAGGAGGGGCCCGTCCTGGGGGGCCCTAAAATGCGAAAAGGGCTTTGGTTTTCCCTTCGATGGGGGACTGGCTTTTGGGTTTGTCTGGTTTTCCATGGGGGAATTTTCGGGACGTTTAGGTTTGGTTTCCCCTCCTTTCCTTTTATTTATTTCCCCAACAGCCAAATTTTATAACCCCCGGGGTTCCTTTTTCCAAAAATCCCCCCCCGAAAGGGACAGGCGGGGTTTTTCCGCTTTCCCCCCTTTCTTTTTAATTTGGCCTTAGAACCCTTGGCACGGGGTACTTGAGGATTCTGACCCCCTTCTCGGGGTTCCCAAAAGGAGACAAAGGGTTTAAACCCCTCTGGGTTTTCAAGGGCGATCTCTTTCTATTCATGTCTGCTTTCCCCTGCCCAAATCTCACCGGGGCTGGGGTTTTCTGCGATATTTCGGCCGTATCAGGGTATAAAGTAAAAGTGTCCCAAAAGTGGGAAATTTCTAGAAAAATTTGGGGCCCCAAGCTATCACAGTCCCCGGGGCGAAACAGGGATCAGGGCCCTTACCCGGGGGCAGGTCCCTTCCCCCTATTTGGGGAATCAAGGTGGGTCGGACTCCGACTCGATGGGAAAGTTAAATTTTCCCCCCCTTATAAAAAAAAATTCCAGGGGCCTGAAGCGTTGGACCTCAATGCCACTTGTCCTTGCCCGGGAGGCCACGCCCTAAAGATGGTTTTGTTCCACAGCGCTATACCCCCTACAGGACCCTCCCCTTTTTTTTTCAAAACATACGGACATCAAATTTAATTTAACTCATGCTTTCCAGATTTATATGGGCAGGGAAAAAAAAAAACCCCCTATTGGGACACTTTAAAATGATCCTGCCCGTTAGGGGGAGGTGGGGGCTGGAAAACTCCCAGTTTTTTAGGGGTTTTTTAACCTGGCCTTGGGCTTTACTCGGTCAATTTTTAGGGCTGGATTGGGGGTCACTCCCCCTTCTCGAAATTTGGGAAATTTGAAAAAGAGCTGATGGCCCCTTGGGACCCACAGGCCTTGCTTTCCCTACCAGGTATCCTAAGTTTTCTTTCTCTGATTAAGTTTTACCCCCCGTTTTCCCAGACACAAAAAGGCCTTGGGGAAAAAAGCTGAGGAAAGGTTAGGCCCTTTTTTTCCCCTCTCTTCCCAAAGGGCATGGGCCCCCTTTGGGAAAATCCCGGTTTAGCCCCGGGGCAGGCCAATTCCCATGTTTTTGGAAGTGGGGGGGAGGCCCGGGTTGGGGCCAAAGCGGGGGCAGCTGATGCAAGTGAGTTCTGGAGATGGCCCAAAGGCCCCCTTTGGGGATTTCTTCCCAGAGGTTTTCCCCTTTCCCCAAACACAAATTTTGGGGTGCCCATCAGGGTCTTTATTTCTGTAATGGGGGCCCAAGAGTTTTCTCCCGGGGGAAACCCTTCCCCAAAAGATTTTTACACCTTTTGGTTTACCGCTCACCCGGGGGGACATATTGTCTATCGAGGCTTCCCAGCTGGGCTTTTAGAGGGGTGGTGCCGGGGGAAAGGGGGGAAGCTTCCTCAGGCATTCCCCTCTCGGAGCCCGGGGTTGGGGTAAAATGCCCAGATCCCAAAATGATCCCCCAAAAGGGTTTGGTTGGCCCGTAGGAAACAAAATCATCTGGGGGAGACCTGGCGGGAAAAATTTTCCCTTTAAAATTTAAAACATAAAGCCCTCAGCCTTCAAAAAACCCCCCCCCCCTCGGGAAAACCCCCCATAGATTGCAGATCTGCCCTTAATGCCCGGGACAAATAAAACGGAACTATGGCAACGGGGGGGCCGGGGGAAGCCCCTTTACACAAACCTATGGGAAAGTCCTTTAGTTTTTTGCTTCCCTTCGGGGGGGTACCCCGAGGGAAAAAATATGAAATCCGATCTTCCACTGCCCTAGGCCTCCGGGACCCGGGGATGGGGAGAGGGTTTTGAGGAGTTTAGCTCCCCTCCACCGGTTTTTCCCCCGGAAAAAGTTCACAATTTCCCCTTTTTGGGGCGAAAAGAAAAAACCCCTTGCCCGTTATGGGTGAAGCCCCCCTTCCCGTCAAACTCCGGGGTTATAAAACGCTGGAGGGTTATTCTGCGGGGGCAGACTGGAGCCCAAGGGGTAAGGAGATCCCAACCCCCGGGGTTTTTTCAAAACGTTGGGAAAACCTTTATAGAAAAACCCCATTATTCCGTAGAGAGATAGAAGCCCTTATGCAGAGGTTCAAGGGATAACCCAATGGTAATGGAAAGGGGGGGAAAATTTGGGGGCCCCGGGTGGGGGGGGGACTTCCCGGGGTTTAGGGGAAATTTTGGGCTTGAGTTTTGAGGTTTCATTTAAAAAACCACGACGGTCACGGGATGAAGAAAAGGGCGCAAATGGCCACTTTAGTAGTTTTTGTTATTTTGTTTAATTTTAATTTTTTTTAAAACCTTGTAAAATTTATGTTTTTTCTCTGTATTTTTTATCTACCTTTTTTCCCCCGGCCCCAGGGCCGGAGATTATGAAAAAAACGTTTTTTTTGACCACCAAATTTCAAAGTCAGGATATGTGTTCACTGTTTAACTGTTTTAAAATGCAATAAAATTTATTTAAAAAAAAAAAAAAAATAAAATTCAGCGTCTGGGGATGTTTTTTGTATATGGTATTTAATTTTACTCGTGCTGGGACATGGGGGGGAAACACGTCCTTTGGGTTGGGGGGTGGACATTTCCCCCCTTATGTTTTATGGGTTTTCCCCTGATAAAGTATGGGCGGGTGTTCACCCTCATGGGGTTTCCCCTCTTTCTTAGCGTGGGACATTAATAAAGCCCGCATGATATAAAATTCTGTCGAAATGCGCCAAAACTGGTTCACCCCAAATTTTTGGAAACGGGGGGGGGGGGGGGGAAAATCGGGTGTCTGTGCAGTCAGGATTTTCCAAAAAGGGGAAGGGCAGGGCCCCTAATTTTTACCAACCCTTTCCTTCTTGATTTTTTTATTTGTAAAAGGGGGACTAGAATTTTTGGGGAGCGAAAAGAGGGATGTGCACCCGGCCCCAAAAAATTTTTATAGGGCCCCTCCCCTTTTTCAATAAGCCCCCGTCCCTTTTACAAAAAGGTTTTCCCCCTTTTACATCCAACTGTGTTTCGGCTCTGGAAGAAAGCTTAAAGTAGGGGTTTGGGAAATTTAACAAGTTTTTCGGACGTTGGATAGCCTATTCCAGCATTTAAGAGAGCTGTTTAAGGGGTGCCAAACTGTACCTGAACCAAAACATTACAATTCAACAATATTACCACCAAACAGGACCATATAGTTTGTAGTTACCGTGGCCCCCAGGCTCCCGCGGGCCGTTTATTACCCCCATCATTTAACCATTTGTGGTAGGGCCCCGTGTACACAGGCTTTTGCAGATTTATATTACCTCCCTCAAATGACCATTTTAGTAGGGAAGTTAACCCCTGTTTCACAGGTCTGAAAACCCCTATATTACCTCCATACAGTGGCCCCTACAGGGTAGGGAAACCCCCAGTGTTTCACAAAACCCCTGCAGGGCTTATTTTACCTCCATACCCGTGAACCCTATTTGGTAGACAACCCGTGTAAAAAGGCCCCTTTCGGGCTGGATTTTACCCCCACACAGTTTACCCTTAGGAAATAGTTTCCCGTGTACCCCCCCCCCAAGGGGGGGGGGTTTTTCCAAAACCCGTATATTAAATTTGATACAGTGGAACCCCTATTTGTTGTTGGTCCTTTTCACAGGGTCTGCAGGGCTGTATATTAAACCCCCATACAGTGACCTATAAAAGCAGGGCTGAATATTACCACAATATTGTGACCCTTAAAAGTGGTAGACACCCGTGTACACAGGCTCTCAGATTGTATATACCCCCTTACAATGGGCCATAAAAATGGGGACACCCCGTATACATAGGTTCTGCCGGCTGAATATTACCGCCATAGAGTGATCACATATGGTAACCCCAGGTAACAGGGTTGCAGACTGTATATTACCTCCATACAGTGACCCTGTAGTGGAAGACACCGTGACACGGCTCTGCAGACTGTATATTATCCCTAAACAGTGGGTCCATAAAATGTGTAGGGGTTTCCATTTACCAGGTTTTCAGACTGTATATTACCTCCATACAGGACCAATGTGGTGACACCAGTGTACACAGCTCTGCGACTGTATATTACCTAACGGACCATATAGTGTAGACACCATGTAAACAGGCCTGCGACTGTATATTACCTCCCTCGTGACCTATAGTGGTAGATACAGTGTACACAGGGTCTGCAACTGTAATAACTCCCTTATGCCCTTGTGGGGAGACACCAGTTGGGTTTTCCCAAGGGGCTTGCGACTGTATATTACCTCCCTCTGACATATGTGGTAGACACCAGTGTCACAGGGTCTCAGACTGATATTACCTCCATACAGGGGGACCATATAGTGGTAGGTACCAGTGTACACAGGTCTGGGAACTGTAATTACCTCCCTAAATGATCATATAGTGGTAACAAAAGTGCAAAAAGGCTCTGCAGACTGATATTACCTCCCTACAGTACCCTATAGTGGTAGGACCATGTAACAGGCTTGCGACCTTTAAAAATTGAAGTGCAGTTACATTTAAGGATTTACAGGTGATGTATTTTGTGATCGGAGTTCTTCACTTTCCTTTTTTTTTCATTCCCCCAAAACCTTTTATGATTTTTTACCCGGGGGCTACTCATTCCGAGAATTTTACCCACAAATTTTTAGAATCTCATTTTTCCAACACTCTTTTAAGGGACCTACCCAACCCCACTGGGGGTTATATATCCATAATGGGGATCTATATAGAAAAGCTCATCTATGATAGGACAGTCGGATGTCACCCATAATTCCTATATAGGCCCAAATAAAGTAGGTAGGTATATATGTCCCTCCAGTAGGTTACAGGTACAGAGGACCCCCAGTCTGTAGGTAGATATATGTCCCCCATAGTCTGTATGGTAAGCAGGTATAGGTCCCCCATGGTCTGTATGGTAGGCAGATACAGGTCTCCCATAGTCATTATAGGCAGGCATAGGACCTCATAGGCAGGTACCTATGCAGGCATAGGTCCCCCATAGGCAGGTATAGGTCCCCCTAGGAGGAAAAAGGTCCCGCAAGTCAGTACAAAAGGGAAGTATCATTCTTTGCCCCATAGGGGTATAGGCAGGTTTAGGTCCACCATAGGAGGATGGTTTGGCTAGCCCATAGGCCAGGATAGGTCCCCCGGATAGGCAGGGAAGGGATAGGCCCAACGTTAAATAGGTCCCCATAGTCAGGGATAGGCCCCCGGCAGGGTATTTAAAAAGGTCCCCACCTTTGGCAGGGTTGATAAAAGGGTATAGGGCCCCCCTAGGAGGAGTAGGTAATCATAGGCAGGAAATAGGTCCCCAAAGGGATTTTAGGCAGGTTTGGTCCCCTTTATTAAGGCGGGATAGGTTTCAAGGGGGGGGTATAGGTCCCCCCATAGCAAAAGGCTTTTGGTCCCATAGGGGGGGGGTAAATAGGGGGGAATAGGTTCCCCATAGGCTTTTGGCAGGTTTAGGTCCCCATAGTTGTAGGCGAGTTTATAATATATTAGTTCAATGAGATTATTTTATCAGTGCAGTTTTAGCTCTGCCCGTAGGGTTTGGGGCTGTATTCTATTTCTCCTCTAACTCGGGCTAATATGTCACCTTCAGGAGAAACCAGCACGAACAACTAAAAACTAAAACTAAAAACTGTTATGGAAAAATGTTCCTTTCTGACCTTATGGGGGCACAAAATGTGAGATAAAATAATACAAAAAGATTAATTTTTAAATTTAAAAGGGTGGAAACGGCCCTTTCACACCTTGATGGAATATCCTTTCGATGTCACTACAGTCTATGGAGTTCCCCTTTACATTTACTGTCAACTAAGATTCCCAAGTCTAAGGGGGGGATTTGGAAAAACCCCCTTCCCTCTATTGTTGAATGCATCCCATATGGATGATGGACACCTCCAGAGGAGTTGATTCTTGAAGTCCATCAGTGGAGTTGGTTCTTGGGGCCACCAGTGGAGTTGGTTCTTGGGGCCACCAGTGGAGTTGATTCTTGGGGCCACCAGTGGAGTTGGTTTTGGGCCCCAGTGGAGTTGATTTTGGGGCCACCAGTGGAGTTGATTCCTAGGAAAACCCGTGGAGTTATTTCGAGCCCACCGTGGAGATGTTCTTGGGGTTTCCCTAATAGAGTTGTTCTTTGGGGCCACGTGGGGTTTATTCGAGCCCACCAGTGGAGATGATTCTTGGGGCCACCAGGGGAGTTTTTTCTTGGGGCCCACCAGTGGAGTTGATTCCTGCAGCCCATCAGTGGAGTTGATTCTTGGGGTCCAGAGTATAATTTATTCTTTGGGGCACAGTGGAGCTGATTTTTTTTGGCTTCACCCGGAAGTTTATTCCTGGGGCCATAGGGAGTGATCTTGGGGCCCACCATGGAGTTGTTCTTTAGGCCCACCAGTTGGGGGGGTTTTTTCTTGGCACCACTAGAGAAGGTTTTTGAGGCCCACCAGTAAAGTTTATTCTTGGCACCCACTAGGGGAGCTGATTCTTGAGGCCCACCAGAGAATTTGATTCTTGGGGCCACCAGTGAAGTTTATTCTTGGGGCCACCAGTGGAGATGATTCTTGGGGGCCACCAGTGGAGTTGATTCATGGGGCCACCGGTGGAGTTGATTCTTGGGGCCCACTAGTGGAGGTGATTCTTGGGGCCCATAAGTGGAGTTAAATCCTTGGGCCCACCAATCGAGATGATTCTTGGGGTCCACCGGTGGAGGTGATTATTGGGCCCACCAGTAAAGTTGATTCCTGCAGCCCACCAGTGGAGATGATTCTTGGGGCACACCAGAGGAGTAGATTACTGGGGCCACCAGTGGAGTTGATTCTTGGGGCCACCAGTGGAGATTATTCTTGGGGCTCACCAGTGGAGTTGATTCTGGGGCCCCGCCAGTGGAGTTGATTCCTTGGGCCCACCAGTGGAGCTGATTCATGGGGTCCCCCAGTGGATCTGATTCTTTGGGGCCCCCCAGTGGAGGTGATTCTTTGGGTCCCACCAGTGGAGTTGATTCTTTGGGGCCACCAGTGGAGCTGAATCTTTGGGCCCACCAGTGGAGCTGAATCTTTGGCCCACCAGTGGAGCTGAATCTTTGGGGCCACCAGTGGAGCTGAATCTTTGTGGCCACCAGTGAAGTTGATTCTTGGGGGCCACCAGTGGAGTTGATTATCGGGGCCCACCAGTGGAGTTGATTCCTGGGGCCCACCAGGGGAGTTGATTCATGGGGTCCACCATTGGAGCTGATTCTTTGGGGCCACCAGTGGAGCTGATTCTTTGGGGCCACCAGTGGAGCTGAATCTTTGGGGCCACCAGTGGAGTTGACTCTTTGGGGCCCACCAGTGGAGTTGATTCTTTGGGGCCCACCAGTGGAGTTGATTATTGGGGCCCACCAGTGGAGCTGATTCTTTGGGGCCCCCCAGGGGAGCTGATTCTTTGGGGCTCACCAGTGGAGATGATTATCGGGGCCCACCAGTGGAGCTGATGCTTTGGGGTCCATCCTACAATCACTGTACATGTCTGCACCTGACTTTTGCTTTCTTACTCTCTTCCTCACCCATGTCCAGGTGTTTCCCTTGTTCCCCTATGGGCCGGTCCGAGTCTGGACCCCACTGTCAGGCATTCAGCCTCGGTTTAACCTATATCAGAAGTGTTTCCCAACATTTACATTAAAATAAAAGGAAGCAAAGTGCGTGACCAGCGCCTGATCTGGTAGAGTTTGGGGTTTGTTGCATTTGCTCCTGATTCCATAGATCAGTGACCTGTTGATGGGTCTTGGGGGCTGGAGTTGGGAGTCACTGCTGTAGATGCTCAGGTCACGTATGTCACCGGTGCTCCCAGCATTACCCAGTCCTGCTCTCATTACCTGTTTACAGGTGTCAGGGGCGCGGACTATACTTTGACCAGTCGTGGGGATTTATGACCGAGGATATATGATACTGTGTATCAGGGCGGCAGTGATTTACTGCATCCTATTGTAATAAACCACAGGGCTCCCGACTGGGGACAAGGTTCATCAGATTTTGGAGAAGTGGGAAGGTGTCATCTCCCTCCTTCCTCGCCCTTTATCCATACTGCCTACACCTAGGGGGACAGGTCTGAATTTGCGCCGGTATTCAGTCGTAAAAAAAAGTTGCAAATTGTTACACAAATGGCATTTGCAGCAAAATTGGCAACTTTTGAGCTGTGAAACGGCGAGCTGGCCAAGTGGGTGGGGCTTATCAAAAAGAGGTGTGATCTTCACTGCCCAACAAAACTAAAGTTTGTGCCACAAAGTCCGACGTGCCACAGGTTCCAGCTTGCTTCTTTTTAGCCCAGCGCACAGACACTGGAAGATGCAGCAAATTTATTGAGCCTTAATGAATTTGGCGCATTTTACTCCTGTGCACTTTTTGCCAGGCGCATTTCATGCCAGCCTTCAGGGGGTTGTCTCACTACAGGGATCGCTGCTTTTTATGTTGAAGATCTTGTAAAAACAAGTCACTTTGCAATATATGTCTCCCCTCTTGTATGGGCTGCATCAGCTCCTCAGGTCGCTATAGCTACAGACCTGTTCCATCTCTCATGATAGGCTGCCAGCACTGGCCCACTGTAGCTACAGACCTGTTCAATCTCTCTTGATAGGCTGTCAGCACTGGTTGCTATAGCTACAGACCTGTTTGATCTCTCCTGATAGGCTGCCACCACTGGTTGCTATAGCTACAGACCTGTTCAATCTCTCATGATAGGCTGCCAGTGCTGGTCGCTATAGCTACAGACCTGGTGTCCTCAGCAGCTCCTCACTGCAGGCCAGTAGTAGCCAGTAAATTCAAAAATGAGACTGAGAAAACAGGACAAGATGAATTGATGTAGTGAGACAACCCCTTTAATACATTTCCCCCTTAATACATAACCTTCAACCGGACAGTCTTACGATGCTCCACACGTATTACAGAGCTGATAAATCTGACGCAGGTTTACCTTCACACTTGCTTACTGTATGCAGCTGATTGCGCCAAAATGTCGGCACAGGGCGTCGCACGCTAAGCCACACCCTCTTTCACCAAAGTCCCGCCTTCTGGACCGAGACCACACCTCGTATGTCAGACGAGGCACAGACGAGTCTAGAAATTGTTTAAAGCACATAAATGCATAAAGCAGAAACGCCGTTATTTTTGCCACAAATTCTGGGACACCTGCCTTCAAAAACATGGTTCTAGGAAAGAACATTGATGGGAAATCAACCAACCCGGGCGTAACTGCAGCCGTAACAGACGTAGCTATGGGGCCCAGAGGTGTAGGGGCCGCCTCAGGGACAAGAACACTGTTCAGTTTTGTAAGGAACAAGTAGTTGGTGACTTTCTGCTCTCCTGCTCTACTATGTGGGCTCCCTGATATATGGCGGTATTATTATATCTCCAGCTCTACTATGTGGGCTCCCTGATATATAGCAGTATTATTATATCTCCAGCTCTACTATGTGGGTTCCCTGATATACGGCAATATTATTATATCTCCAGCTCTACTATGTGGATTCCCTGATATATGGCGGTATTATTATATCTCCAGCTCTACTGTGTGGGCTCCCTGATATATGGTGGTATTATTATATCTCCAGCTCTACTATGTGGCTTCCCTGATATATGGCGGGATTATTATATCTCCAGCTCTACTATGTGTGTTCCCTGATATATGGCGGTATTATTATATCCAGCTCTACTATGTGGGTTCCCTGATATATGGCGGTTTATTATTCTCCAGCTCTACTATGTGGCTTCCCCGATATATGGCGGTGTTATTATTATCTCCAGCTCTACTATGTGGGGGTTTCCCCCATATATGGCGAGGGTATTTTTATCTCCAGCTCTACTATGTGGCCCTTCCCTGATATATGGCGGTATTATTATATCTCCAGCTCTTCTATGTGGGTTTCCTGATATATGGAGGTATTATTATATCTCCAGCTCTACTATGTGGGATCCCTGATATATGGAGGGATTATTATATCTCCAGCTCTACTGTGTGGGCTCCCACTATGTGGGCTCCCTGATATATGGCGGGATTATTATATCTCCAGCTCTACTGTGTGGGATGCCTGATATATGGTGGTATTATTATATCTCCAGCTCTACTATGTGGTTTCCCTGATATATGGTGGTATTATTATATCTCCAGCTCTACTATGTGGGCTCCCTGATATATGGCGGGATTATTATATCTCCAGCTCTATTATGTGGGTTCCCTGATATATGGCAGTATTATTATATCTCCAGCTCTACTATGTGGGCTCCCTGATATATGGCGGGATTATTATATCTCCAGCTCTACTGTGTGGCTTCCCTGATATATGGAGGGATTATTATATCTCCAGCTCTACTATGTGGGTTCCCTGATACATGGCGGGATTATTATATCTCCAGCTCTTCTATGTGGGTTTCCTGATATATGGCGGTATTATTATATCTCCAGCTCTACTATGTGGGTTCCCTGATATATGGCGGTATTATTATATCTCCAGCTCTTCTATGTGGTTTTCCTGATATATGGCTATATTATTATATCTCCAGCTCTACTATGTGGATTCCCTGATATATAGTGGGATTATCTATATCTCCAGCTCTACGATGTGGGCTCCCTGATATATGGCGGTATTATTTTATCTCCAGCTCTACTATGTGGGATCCCTGATATATGGCGGTATTATTATATCTCCAGCTCTACTATGGGTTCCCTGATATACGGCAATATTATTATATCTCCAGCTCTACTATGTGGGTTCCCTTATATATGGCGGTATTATTATATCTCCAGCTCTGCTATATGTGGGTTCACTGATAGATGGCAGTGTTATTATATCTCCAGCTCTGCTATATGTGGGCTCCCTGGTATAGGGCGGTGTTATTATATCTCCAGCTCTGCTATATGTGGGCACCTGGTATAGGGTGGTGTTATTATATCTCCAGCTCTGCTATATGTGGGTTCCCTGATATATGCGGGATTATTATATCTCCAGCTCTACTATGTGGCTTCCCTGATATATGGCAGGATTATTATATCTCCAGCTCTACTATGTGGGATCCCTGATATATAGTGGGATTATCTATATCTCCAGCTCTACGATGTGGGCTCCCTGATATATGGCGGTATTATTATATCTCCAGCTCTGCTATGTGGGCTCCCTGATATATGGCGGTATTATTTATATCTCCAGCTCTACTATCTGGGTTCCCTGATATATGGCGGGATTATTATATCTCCAGCTCTACTATGTGGCTTCCCTGATATATGGCAGGATTATTATATCTCCAGCTCTACTATGTGGGATCCCTGATATATGGGCGGTATTATTATTATTCCAGCTCTGCTACTATGTGGGTTCCCTGATATATGGCGGGATTATTATATCTCCAGCTCTACTATGTGGGTTTCCTGATATATGGTGGGATTATTATATCTCCAGCTCTATTATGTGGGTTCCCTGATATATAGCGGTATTATTATATCTCCAGCTCTACTATGTGGGTTCCCTGATATATAGCGGGCTTATCTATATTTTCCAGCTCTACGATGGGGGGCTCCCTGATTGTATGCGGTGTTATTATATCTCCAGCTCTGCTATATGTGGGTTCCCTGATATATGGCGGTGTTATTATATCTCCAGCTCTGCTATATGTGGGTTCCCTGATAGATGGCGGTATTAAATTTTATCTCCAGCTTTTCTATGTGGGTTCCCTGATATATGGCGGTATTATTATATCTCAGTTTTTACTTTTGTGGGTTCCTGATATATGGCGGTATTATTATATCTCCAGCTTTACTATGTGGGTTCCTGATTATGGCGGTATTATTATATCTCCAGCTCTACTATGAGGTTTCCCTGATATATGGCGGGATTATTTATCCAGCCTTACTATGTCGGTTCCCTGATATTGACGGGATTATTTATCTCAGCCTATTATTTTGGGTTCCCTGATATATGGCGGTATTATTATATCTCTAGCGCTACTATGTGGGCTCCCTGATATATGGCGGGATTATTATATCTCCAGCTATACTATGTGGGTTCCCAGATTTATAACTATTGATACGAAAAAATTACCTAATACTGTGGAAGAAAAATACTCAAATTCTGACCCTGAAACTTCGCCTACAATAAACTATGGGCTATCAAAAACCCCGAAAATTTGGGAGAGATTTGAAATACTGGAAAAGGAGTAACAACTCTCCAAACCTGAGATTAATAGACTCCTATCCTCCAGCCCATTATCGATTGGCCTTTCACAATTAGTATACATAACGATACGTAACTATCATTCAATTTAACGGAGATGGATTCCTCACAGGTAGCAAATATCAGCATAGGGCCAGATGGCACTACGACACCACTTTTTTTAGGGAATCCCCCCAGAAATACAAACCCACCATCAGGCATACCATCACTCAAGAAGGGGGGGAAAAGAAAAAACACACGCGAGGATGTAGGGCAGGAGCCACAAGAAAAAAGAGAAAAAACAGGGATGAAATAGTTAATATAGCTCCAAACACACCAGACCTAATTAAACTGGGTATTTTCAATCTCTCGAAATATTCCCTTTCAACTGGTGAAATAAATCTATTAGCAAAAGGTTTATCGTTCTGTCCAACGAACAATAAGATCAATAAATTTTGATTTATTCATTGACTTCCAGAGATTCGTCAGGAAATTAACATTAACCCCGACATTTCCGTTGAATCCTTATACTCCAAAATACAATGATTCCTCTGATGTAAAAATGAAAAAGGTTGAAATCAAAAGTAAATCCAGATTTTACCCAATACAATCCCAGGGTCATTTGTTAAAATCCTTCCAAGAGCTAGTGTCTGATGAGTTGCAAGGGATAATTCCGAGTGATAAACATTCCAATCTAAATAAGGCTGAAAAAGCTGCAATAAAAACTTTGCAAGATAATAATACGATCATCTAAAGAGCAGCTGATAAGGGTGGCGGCATCGTTATATTAGACCAGGAGCAGTATCAAAATGAGGCCAACAGAATATTGTCAGATGCTCTATATTATGAAAAATGTATAGGGGATCCCTTTTCGAGTGTGCAGAGTACTCTGCAGATTCTTCTAAATGATGCCTTTAGTAAGGGCATCATAAATAAAAAGGAAAGAAATTTCCTTTTTATTAATGAACCAAATTTTCCTTTTTTTTATTTTCTCCCAAAAATCCATAAGAGCTTGTCTACACCTCCGGGTAGACCCATCATATCTGGTATTAATTCCCCCACCAGTAACCTATCGCACTATATTGATTTATTTTTACAGCCACATGTAGTTAAATTGCCGAGTTATCTGAAGGATTCGGGCCAATTAATTCAATTGCTAGCTAAAATGCCTCCTGGTGATAATTACATTATCCTGACGTTAGATGTGACCGCCCTCTATACAAACATCTCCCACGATCTAGGAATAAGGTGTATAGAAGAAATCCTCTTATCTGACATGGAGATGCCTACCCAACAAAAGACCTTTATTAAGGAAGGGATGTACTTCATTTTGAACAATAATTTCTTTCTGTATAATAATGATACATACAAGCAGATCCGCGGAAATGCCATGTGCACAAGAGCCGCACAGTCATATGCGAATACCATTATGGGGTCTTTTGAGGCCAGATACATCTACCCCCACCCTCTTTATATGTATGTGGCACTTTATAAAAGATATATAGATGACCTACTGTTCATCTGGTCAGGTCCTCCCAGCTACATTGAAGATTTTGTCAACGATCTAAACAAAAATACTTGGGGGATTAAATTTACCTCCCAATCTAGTGCTACTAAATTGGAATTTCTTGACATCGATATATCTTTAGCCGAAGGTATATTCCAGACGGCCACTCACTTCAAAGGTGTAGATAGTAATAGCTACATCCACTTTAGGAGTGCCCATCACCGCCCTTGGAAGGAGAATATTCCTTATGGTCAGTTGCGCCGAATACGGAAAAATTGTTCAAAAGATTCCACATTTAAAAAGCAAGCCCTGTTCATTAAACAAAGGTTTATGGATAAAGGTTATCCCACTAAATTATTGGATGATGCTCTGGAGAAAACAATGACACTCCAACAACAGGACTGCTTAGTTTATAATAGTTATAATAAGAATGAGCCAACATCGAATAAGAGACAGGAGGAGAGACAAAAATTCTCCTTGATCACTCAATTCACCTCAGCATATCCTGACATTAAGAGGGTTTTAAACAAACATTGGCACCTGAAAAAAGATGCCTTTTTGGGACCTCTTATTCCGGAACAACCACTGCTAATTTATAGACGGGCTCCTAATATTAAAAACCTAGTACCCCAAAAGGGCCAAACTGACAATAAGAATGTTTTAAAAACCCATAGGGAACCGGTATACCCGGGCAGCTCTGCATGTGGGTCGTTGAATTGTTTATGCTGCAGGAGCATCAATAATACGAAACAGTTTACATCTAGCTCCACGAAAGAAAGCTACAACATCAAACAGAAGTTAAACTGTAAAAGTAATTTTGTTATCTATATGATTGAATGCAGTTGCCATCTCCAGTATGTGGGCCGTACTATACGACCCCTTCACATGAGACTGAACGGGCATAGAGCCTGCATCAAGCGGGGGGGAACTCAAACAGAGTGTAGCCCGTCACTTCTTGGAATGCCATAATCAAGATTTCAGCCTTCTGAGAATAACCCCTATAGACCAGGTTCCCCAATATAAATCCAATAGGTTTCAGCTCCTACAGAAGCGTGAAACCTATTGGATGTTTAAACTCCAGACTATATATCCTAAAGGGATGAACGAAGCAGTGGAGCTGATTTACTAAGGAATTCCTCTGATGTCTATTGGGTTGATATAATCTCCCCTTTTTCTTATACACATTCTCATTACATCTATATGCGCCCATTTTAAAAGAATTGAAAATATGCATTTTGCCCTAGTGGCTGCCTATATTTAGCCCCTTGTCTCTTAGACCAGACATGGATCGAGTTATATCTCCCTCTTTTTTCATGAGCTCACATTGGATTATATTACTCCTAGGTTGAATTGTAACCAAAGATAGTTATACACGCTCCGGACTCGAGTACCGAAGCGTGTGAAAAATCCCATTATAATTCCCATAGAGTGTCGCTCGTTTTCCTATTGGCTGAAAGAGCCGGGCCCCTTTTTGTATAGCCAATCATATTTCGAGCTACTTCCCCATAGAAATACATGGTGAAAGTAGCTCGTTTTTCTATTGGCCCTAGAAGTCGAGCCTCCTGGGTTCCAACCAATCCGGTCCATGTTATAGAAATACATTGAATAACTCCAGTTATATGCGGATAGGAGCGCTTCTAGACTAAATATTGATGTTATGGAACACCAGCACGGCGGCCAATGTGACCGTCGTGCTGCACTGTAGCCTCATAGAGCTACTATGGTCGGGTAAATGCCCGTAGTCTTTTTGGCCACACTACGTCTTCTAAGACTGATTAGTGACTAATCCTGTTTTTTTCTCCATATATACAGCTTTCTATAGCCCCGTAGTGAGATTCCTAATGTATACTATTCTACGTGTACTTAGATATCGTTTATTACACCGTTACCACTACTGCGGTAAGAGCCCATTTACTTGACAACTTGTAGAGAGTGTCACTTGCCTCTTTACCGTTGATGGAGCTATTCCTCGCATAAGAGGTTTAGTAGTCTTGGTAATACATATTGATATGGGTTTTAAAATATGTGTTCTCATAAGCCTAACTTACTATAACTAGGCTGGGGACTCTCATCTGTATCATTTGGAACTGCATTGACTCGGGCGCCCTCTGTTGATAGATTCCCCCACCAGCCTGCCTAGTGTATCTTTGCGGGCCGCTTTATTTTGAGCTACCTTGCCTCTATACTTTAATGTGACTCCTCTCCCGGCCCACAGAATAACACCATAGAGGAGTGTAGCTCGCTCCCTGGTTGGTAGAATAGGAACGTATCTGTCTGGAAACCAATCGCGCCATTGGTTTGAATGACTGAAGCTGTTAGACCTACAGCGATTGGTTGGTTCACGCTCTATAGACTAACATGGCCTTTTTGTCGCTCGCACTCTCATTGGCTGGCTCTGCCGCCCAATGAGAAGTGCGGGATTTTTTTAAATGACTGTTTTTCCCGGCATTTTCTGTAATCACAATTCCTGAGGTAGCGCCGGTTACGGCGAGAAACGCGTCGTCAGTGATTTTTAATGTGTGTGTTTGTTAAGGGTTTATTACCTTTTTTATGAGTTGTTTATGTATTAAACATCTTTTTTCTGAAAACTCCTCATATTTCCTGGAGTTTTAATCAGACGAGCGCCGGGAGCTATCTTTTTCTTTGAGTTCCCCTGATATATGGCGGTATTATTATATCTCCAGCTCTTCTATGTGGGTTTCCTGATATATGGCGGTATTATTATATCTCCAGCTCTGCTATGTGGGTTCCCTGATATATGGCGGGATTATCTATATCTCCAGCTCTACGATGTGGAATGCCTGATATATAGAGGGATTATCTATATCTCCAGCTCTACTATGTGGAATGCCTGATATATGGCAGTATTATTATATCTCCAGCTCTACTATGTGGGTTCCCTGATATATGGCGGTATTATTATATCTCCAGCTCTACTATGTGGGCTCCCTGATATATGGCGGTATTATTATATCTCCAGCTCTACGATGTGGAATGCCTGATATATGGCGGTATTATTTATGCCTCTTATTATTGCTACTTATGCTGTTGTTTTAGTTTATAGTCATTGTGGAGGGGGGCCCATTTCATCTTTTTGTGGGGCGCTATGAATTGTTGTTGCGGTTCTGATGCACCTATATCCGAACTTAATCAATATCTATACAAAATAATTGTTTGAGTACTAGAAAGGAGCCTCGGGCACCACAGAATTCTGTCTGTAATATTGTTTTTTTTACTGGTGAAAAACTCAATAAAATTAGTTTGCAAAAAAAAAATCATAGGGGTCTGACTATGCAGACAGATAAAAACTTTAAAGGGGTTGTCTCACTATGCTATTTGACAGAGTCGCCGGCAGCTTCAGACTCACACTCCTTTTTCAGGCTGTGGGTGGGTCTATAGCAGTGATTAGCATATTGAGCTCCTCTATAACTAACTGAGCGTTACAATAATAAGAAAAGAAAAAACGCGGGCACTTCTGATGAAGCGCGGGCACTCGCGCGAAACGCGTCAAGTTTAAATTGTATGTTTTGTTTTTAATTTTGCGAGAGTAACACCTTGCATTTTTTAAGAATAAATACTTTTTTAATGTAAAAGCCTTTAGCTCTGGTTTTTTTTTCTGCACGTCGCCGGTCCCATTTTTTTCTTTTCTTATTGGTGTCTATCTCCCACCGGACCACGGAGCGGAGCTTTAGTGACCAGCGGCTGCCATACTAAGGGGTACGGAATATAAATAGCCCCGCAAGCCCGTACGAGTGTTGTGCCTATATATTAACAGCGCAACACCCGAAGGTGAGAACCAAATTGTAGTCAATACCCATTTTCATTTGGATACAGTATAACAATATTGTTCGCCCCCTCTCTTTTGTCTTTCTTTGCATAACTGAGCGTTACAGTGACATAAATGCAGGAGACTTAATCTGTAGTAAACAGAGCTACAGAGCTCCAAGGGGTGAAAACCAATTATTATCAAAGGTAAACAATCTAATCTTGTTAGAGATAAAGATTCTGCTTCTTCCGATAAAATCTCTCTTATCTTCTAAACAAAGCAAAACCGCAATGCATTTGGTCATGGTCTTCATTTACCTTTCCCTACATGTTAAAATCTATCCATTGTAGTGAGAAAACCCCTCTAAGCACAATACTCATAAAGGAGGATGCACATATATTCTTAAAAAGATAATTGGGGATCGGTTAAAGGGGTTTTCTCACCATGCTGTTTCACAAAGTCCCAGGTAGCTTCAGACTATCACTGCCTGATCAGGCTTTGGGTGGTTCTGTAGCAGTGATCCTCCCTGTTCAGTCTGTGGGCAGGTCTATAGCAGTGATTAGCATATTGAGCTCCTCTATAACTTAGTGTTACAGTGACAGATATTTAATCTGTAGTAAACAAAGCTACAGAGCTCCAAGGAGTAAAAACAAGCACCTAACAAAGGTAAGCAATCCTATCCTAGAAAAATGACTCTTCTCTGACCATGGTGATGTCGCTCCTTACTCTGTCTAATCAGGAAGGGAGACAGAAACCTAAAGACACTTGTGTGCACGTATAGCAGATAAAATCTCTCTTATCTCTTGACCAGGGCAATTTCAAAAGAGCAATGTAATTAGTAAAAGTCTTGATTTAACATTTCCTACATGTTGAAGTCTAATCACTGTAGTGAGAAAACCCCTTTAACCATGTATTTTATGCATCAGGTTCCAGAGAATGGAGACTATGGAAGCCCTAATATATCCAGTGCAGTAGAAGAGAGGACGACTGAACAATGTGTGACGGACGGCAAGGCATTTAATATACAAAGTTTTACAGAATATCAGATTGTTGGCTCGTGTGAAACCGTGGTATATAAGGAAACTGAATCAGAGGTAAGAAAGAGAAGCGATATATCGGAAGGGGAGGAGGAAGTATCGGCCGAACGTGACATTGCAACGCAAGAAACAAGTACATATGTAGATAGCGTCGAAACGTGCGTTCCTGAAGACCGGGGAGCCGATGTAACAGACACTGTGTTCTCAGAGTCAACCATGGATAGAGTCACCAGAAGAGTCTTCTCTTCCTCGACCCAAAGTCTTAATGGTTCTCGCCAAGATTTGGCCAATTCTTCGTCGGAATCCCAAGCTGCAGAGACGATTGACAAAAGGAAGGACGTGTGGCCTTCTCCACGCGATCGCGGCCTTAAGCTTCTAAGAGAGGAGGAACGTTTCGAAATCCGATCACATCGTCCCGAAACGAGCCCCACAAAGTTATTCGTCGATAGCGATGGAGATGACAACGATGATGACTATAAGGTTAGACCCCGATCTCGGGAGCTCACCCCAGAGAAGGTACAGGAACTTGAGAAACACCGGAGAGACATCATTAAAAAACAAGGTCAACGTCGAAGCTTGGACGCAGAAGATGTGATCGGCAACAAAAATAATGGCTCCGTCTCAGATCTCAGCGAAGTCGACGGTGGGCAGGACAAGCCCAACATCCACACAGAGCAGATACACTTTGAGTCTGCAAGGCAGCAGTTTCTGAAGTTGGAGAAGGAGAAGAATAGTCTTCCCATCTTGCCTCGACCTCAGCCGAGGCAACCTCGACCGAGTACACGCTCGCTTCACGAAAAATTTCAGATACTAAAGGAGCAAGACGATCGGAAAGGTGAAAGTACTGTGACCCAAGAAGTGACCAGAAAAGACCAAAGCTCAAAGCTTCTCCGTAAACAGTTCTTCAAATCTTTCTCCATGGACTCCATGGATGATGAAGAAGAAGAGAAGTCAGGACAGGAGATTCGAGAAGACGTGGAGAGCACTCCCAACCCCAGCGACGAGACGCCCATTGAGCGGGAAATTCGGCTAGCCTTGGAGAGGGAGGAAAGCTTACGGAAAGAAAGAGGAATTCTAAGTTCAGGTGAAACGAAGGAGATCGTCGAAATTTCCAAAAATCCTCCCGTGCTGGTGAGTCCGTCAGATATGCAACGTTCTGAAAAAAGCAAGAACAGACGACACACCTCTCTGTATATCCAGAAGGAGATTGAGAAAGAGGTCCAAAGAGAGGCTGACCTAAAAAGTCAAGGCCGAGTGGCTGGACTTTACGATAAAGGGAGTTCTCAGGAGTTAGATGAGCGCAGAAAGTTTTTTGAGCAGCCGGACGACATACCCGTCCAACCGCAGCAAGGGAGTAGCGCCAAAACGTACAACGTAAAAGAGGACACAACGCAAGCAGAGGTGGTTACCGATGATGACACCAAGAACTGGACAGATATAGATTCTGCCCAACCCTATAGCGTGAGAATGAAGTGGAAGCCAGCGCCGTTCAACGTCTACAGAACCAGACGGCTCAGCTCGGAGAACATTCTAGATATAAAGACTCCCGAAGAAAAGTCTTCGGAAAAGGAGGAAACGTTTGTGTTGCGCCAAGAGAATTTCCATTTTCAGCCCTTGAAATTCACCCTAAATGTTCAAGACAATGAAGGAGAGGCTGAAAGGGGCGATAAAATGGGGGGTCGTGACGAGAGGTACAATAGAAGGCTAAGGCCGTCGCTGTCCAACATCATCGAGCAAGAAATTCAGCAAACGTTGGAAAGGGATCGGGAGCTCCAAGAAGAGAGAAGAAAAATGGGGCTTCCTCCATTGACCCTAGAAACTGACAATAAACTACACAGCCCACACAATGGATATGACCTACAAGGGACCTCATCATTATCCTCAGGTAAGCTTATTGCCTCATACTTCACCATGTTCATGAGTGTTTCCATTACGCTATCCCTCTATATTTAGGAAAGTTCTCAACATGAACTCTAAAGGTCTCCATGGAAGTCCAATTAAAAATGGAGACCAACAGAATGTCCTCTTGGCCTTCATCTCGCCAATATACCACAAAAAAATGAAGTGTGAGATAGCAAAGTGGACTGTGCTACACCATACATGGGATTCCTTTCAAAGAACATATCTGTTGACCAAGTACCATGTTAGACTGTAGATGATGAATACCACTCTATAGCTATAGACTCATTTAACCCAAACCATACTTGTTACAAATAGGTGTACGGACCAATTTTTTTGGGTTCTGGATCCACAATTTCTTTTGGAATAGATTAATTTAACCCCTTGCTAAGAGATACATTAGAACACCATTCGGCAACACTATTGTATTATAGAGCAGTGAACAAGTGGTTGTGGCCCCCAACTGGTTAAATACCTTAGGAGGACTAAAAGTACAATTAAAATGAAAAGTTTTAAAAATATAATAAAATAAAACAAAAATTTATGGGGAAGGGATTTATCCTTTAGAGTTGCCCCTAGAGCCCATCACCCGGCCAACCTGTATCTGTTCTGCACTGATGAGGGGCAAAAACCCAGAAACAGTTGTCTGCAGGTGAATATTTACTTTGGCTTTAATCCCATTCACATTGCAAGAGTCAGATGTAATTTAAGGAACTCTACATCCTGTGGGTGGCGCTGCAGAGTCCAGGCTCATTTCCCATTAGCCTTTTTGAATATAGCCTATTGTTAGGCTTCCATTGCAGTCTCCATGTAGTACATATGCCAGGAGAATTTACTGACTTTACTGACGCATTCCTTAAACGGAGACCAGTAAACAAGATGTGAGCCCCCGTCATGTAGGCGCTGCATTGTTCACTGCTCATTGTATCAGTTTTATTGTACATTGTATTTGCCTTATGTTTGTATCTTCTTCTCTCAGAGGTCTCGCACACACCTCCTAGCCCTTGGAAAGGTACTCTGGGCAACAAGTTGCCCACCTGTGATGTCCCCACCGTGCAGATGGTAAGACCGCATGGCTACCCCAAGTTTGAAGTTTCTGAGTCAGAAGGAGCCAGACTCAAAAAGCACGAAAACAAAGTAAGTAGTGTGTCTCTCAGTAGGATTAAACATATTAACTGTGCACAGATTCGTGGTGTATGTGCGGACAACTCACCGGCGCCTACAGACACTGTCCAGACTCTTGGGGCCCATCAATGGAGATGAATCTTGGGGCCCACCAGTGGAGTTTATTCTTGGGGTCCACCTGTGGAGCTGATTCTTGGAGCCACCAGTGGAGTTGATTCTGGGGGTCCACCAGTGGAGATGATTCTTGGGGTCCACCAGTGGAGTTGATACTTGGTCCCCACCAATGGAGTTGATTCTTGGGGTCCACCAGTGCATTTACTTCTTGGGGCCACCATTGGTGTTTATTCTTGGTGCCCACCATGGGTGTTGTTTCTTGGGCCCCACCAGTGGAGTTGAGTCTTGGGGTCCACCAGTGGAGTTGATACTTGGGGCCCACCAGTGGAGGTGATTCTTGGAGCCCACCATTGAAGTTGATTCTTGGGGCCCACCATTGGAGTTGATACTTGGGGCCCACCAGTGGAGGTGATTCTTTGGGGCCCACCAGTGAAGTTGATTCTTGGGGTCCACAAGTGGAGAGGATTCTTGGGGGCCCACCAGTGGAGTTGAGTCTTGGGGTCCACCATTGAAGTTGATTGTTGGGGCCCACCAGTGGAGTTGATACTTGGTCCCCACCAGTGGAGTTGATTCTTGGGGTCCACAAGTGGAGAGGATTCTTCGACCCACCAGGGGAGTTGATTCTTAGTTCCCACCAGTGGAGGTGATTCTTGGGGCCCACCAGTGGAGATGATTCTTGGGGCCCACCAGTGGGGTTTAGTCTTGGGGCCCACCAGTGGGGTTGATTCTTGGGGACCATCAGTTGAGATGATTATTGGGGCCACCAGTGGAGATGATTCTCGGGGCCACCAGTGGAGTTGATTCTTGGGGTCAGCAGTGGAGCTGATTATTGGGGGTTACCAGTGGTGGTAGATCTTGGGGCCCATCAGTGGTGTTGATTCTTGGGGCCCACCAGTGGAGATGATTGCTTGGGTCCATCAGTGGAGATGATTCTTTGGGCCCATCAGTGGAGATGATTCTTTGGGCCCATCAGTGGAGATGATTATTGAGGCCCAACAGAGAAGTTTATTCTTGGGGACACCAGTGGAGTTGATTCTGGAAGCAAACAAAATTGTTAATTCTGGGGGCCCACCCTACAGCTACAGCACATGCCTCTTATACTCTGCTACTTATGCTGCTCATTAGGTGGTGGGACTCCATATCTTTTTGCCATAGGGACCTATGAATTCTAGCTATGGCCCCAAAGCCAGTGTTTGGTTGCGGTGTTCCATGAGTGTTCCATTGGTGGGGAACATCTGTGCAGCGCTTGTGCTGGAGGTTTTTGGTAATGTATAGTAGTAGACTTTGTGCTAAAATCTCAAGCCCCTCATAAGCAAAGTGTGTTATTATTACAGAATAAGGGACACAGCGCTGGAAACAGCATGTCTGACACTAGCTTATGCTGTCCTCAGCAAAGGGGGCATAACCTATGTGACAGGTTCTCTTTAACTCTCAGTTTCTCTTGGGTAGTTGACCACTATGGGGCGTGATCGTTAGTACACTCTCCTGCAATGTATAAGCAATGCAGAAGGATACTTAAAGATGGCGGCTCTATTACTTCCTGCCTGGGTCAGGAAGTGATAAAAGCTAATGCATGAAGGCGATGGAAGGATCGTGGGGGGCTGATCGCAGTGAGATATGGTGCACAGCAACATTTCACTTTCACTTAGATACCACAACTGCGATCACCGTGGTGTCTAAAGGTTTAACAGCAGTGAACGGAGCTGGCTCCTTTCACTGCTGTTTCTGGCGGTTGTCAACTGCAATTAACCTCCTAAATACTGAGGAATCCCATTACATAAACCCTACCGGCACCAGGACATACATATATGAGATTATTAGAAAAATCTGAAACAGAGAAGAGATCCCACCAGACTTTAGACCTGCCAACATTGTCACCATCTGCAACCAAGGTAACAATTTGTGGAAACTACCACGTCATCGTCCTGCTCTCCAGCATTGGGAACATTCTCCTAAATTGTCTGCCCCCACTTGCTGTGGAAACTCTTCCTAAATCTCAAACCATCTCGAGGTATTAATAATATCTTGAAAATTGAAGAAAAATGGAATGAGCGACAACCAAAGTTGTAGGTGACCATCATTGACGTGATGAAGACCTTTATCTCCATCTATCGGGAGGACTCTATCTCCAGGATCAAAAGTCCCAGGACACCATTTTACTTCAGAAGCTAAAGGGAAAATGACCACCTGAGTCCCTCAGCAGGTAATGGTTGAGGAGGCCTATCTTTTAATCTACGTCCGAAACATGGCCGCCATCATGGGCAATTTGTCCGATAGGAAGGAGGTCATGTAACAGATCAAAGAAGATCAGAATAGTCTCAGAAAGTTCTTATTTAGGTTCATGACAATTGGATCCAGCGCCTTCAGCTCCGTGTTCTGCACCAGGGACAACACATTGATTGCGTCAACTATCTGCGTTGGTGGCTTTTCAACCACAAGACATATTGACAATCTGATTGCAGCAATCAATTTCTGAGACAATTCTGGTCTTCTTTGATCTGTTACATGACCTCCTTCCCATTGGGAAAAACTTGCCCTTGATCCAATATGGCGGCTTTCTAACTGGCAGCAATGTTCCGGGCATAGTCTAAGAGATAGATCCCCCTCGTCCATTAATTGCTGGGGGTTTGATAGGGCCTTTTCCCTCTTGTCTCTGAAATAGTCGGGTGTCCTGGGACTTCTGATTATCTGAAGATCTCGAGGATTGAACTTCTCAGTCATCTTAGAACACATAAAGGATTTTGATGGGCATCACTCTGGTACTGAGAGACCACCGATGTATGTCTGTTATATTGTCCGAGCATCGGAGAGCAAACCTCATCATGTTTTCATTATTTATGGACCTCTCTTCTTACTTTTTGACTGGGGCATGATTATGTATGATACAGATCAACTGACTGACTTGGAGAGAAAAAGGTTGATCTCCCGCTTCACTTTGTCAAATTGCAGACCACACCAGTGACCTAGTTAATTAGCTTTAAAGGGGTGTTCTCACCATGCTATTTCAGAGCCTCCTCTTTACAGCCAAATTCAGACTCACATTTCCTCTTCAGACTGTGGGCGGTTCTACAGCTTCAGGCTCACACTTCCTGTTCAGGCTGTGGGCGGTTATACAGCTTCAGGCTCACGCTTCCTGTTCAGGCTGTGGGCGGTTATACAGCTTCAGGCTCCCACTTCCTGTTCAGGCTGTGGGCGGTTCTACAGCGTCAGGCTCCCACTTCCTGTTCAGGCTGTGGGTGGTTCTACAGCTTCAGGCGCCCATGTCCTGTTTAGGTTGTGGGTGGTTCTACAGCTTCAGGTTCTACTTCCTGTTCAGGATGTGGGTGATTCAATAGCTTTAGGATCTCCTTTGCTGTTCAGGCTGAGGGTGGTTCTACAGCTTCAGGCTTCCATTTCCTGTGTCAGCTGTGGGTTGTTCTACAGCTTCAGGCTCCCACTTCCTGCTTAGGCTGTGAGCGATTCAAAGCTTCAGGCTCCCACTTCCAGATTAGGTTGTGGGTGGTTCTACAGCTTCAGGAATATACTTCCTGGTCAGGCTGTGGGCGGTTCTACAGCTTCAGGCTCATACTTCCTGGTCAGTCTGTGGGGAGTTCTACAGCTTCAGGTTCCACTTCCTGTTCAGGATGTGGGTGATTTAATAGCTTCAGCATCCCCCTTCCTGTTCAGGATGTGGGTGGTTCTACAGCTTCAGGCTTCCAATTCCTGTTCAACTGTGGGCAGTTCTACAGCAGTGACTTGCATATCAGCTTTGTTATTTCTAGCTGAGTCTGTACAGGAGACATTGGTAATGGAAGGGTTGAAACAGCAGAGCAGAAGGCTACAGAGCTCTAAAGGGTTAAAGTTTGTCAATACGGAGCTGCTAAGACACAGCAGGGAGTGACATCACCATCCCAACCACTGCTAGAGCAGAGAGATGTTCGGTAAACCTAAAGTAGTTTGTGTGCACAAGCAGGAGATAAGAACTACTCTAACTCTGATAGGAAGCAGAATCAGAACAGCAATGTATTTGATAACAGTCTTTATTTACCTTTACCTATATGTCTCAAGCCAGTCAGTGTGGTGAGAGCGCCCCTTAAAATAAATACACTGGTATTGCACTCAATCAGTGCTATCTAAATAGACATTTCAATTCGCTGGAAACCAACAATATCTTCTACTTGTTCTTTTTCAGTATGCCGGCATTGATTCCAGTGACGCAGTCAACACCGAGGTAGGACGTGCACTGTGTGCTGCCGCTTTCCATCATTTGTGCAAATTATCCTTTTCTCTGAACTAATTTCAATTGCGAAGCCTTAGGGGGTGTTCAGATCCGTTTTTGGATCCGTTTTTCAGATGCAAAACAGATCCAAAAAACGTATCTAACAATGAGCAGTTTGATTTGCATTGGTCTCAATGTAAAACACGCATCTCCGTTCAGACGATGCGTCTTTGCGATGCGCTTTTTGGATCCGGTTTAAGATTTGACATGTCAATTCTACTTGCGTTTTAGGAGACAATGGAGTGCGCTTTTCTAGCCCGAAAAACGCATCCAAAAACGCAACATACTTTTGGGTACGTTTTGGATGCACTTTGAATGCGCTTTTCATACGAAAAGCGCATCTGAAAAACACATTGGATTAAAATTTTAATGTCTGTGTTGAATGTCTGTCTGTGCCTATTATAATAATAATAATAAATATAATAAATGATTAATTATTATAATTATTATTATATTATATATTATATTATTAATTGCTAAGTATTTATTTATTTTTATTTTTTTTTAAATGGGGTGGGTTTGGGAAGCTATAGGTTAATTTTAAAATAAAATTGTGGTGGTAGGTTTATTTCAATCATATTATTAGATAAATTTGTGTAGTTTATCATTGACACAAGGTTAAAAGGGTGTTTTTGGTCATGGATAGGTTAATTAATTTGATAGAAGAAGCATTGGAAAACAGATCCAAAAAACGCACCCAAAAACGCATCTGCAGCTGCATTTTTGGATACAGTTTCTCATCTGGTAAAAAAAACGGATCCAAAAACGGATCCTTAAATATAAAATAAGAACATCCCTGGGGTGCAGCAGTGCGAACGCGCTTCAGCTCTGGGATAGAAATGTTGCCAGGACGCCAATCTCTATAACCCACAGGGGATGCACAATGCGCCCACGGGGCCACGTCTTCCCTGTGGGCGAACAGCCCCCTAATCCAACTATACTGTGAAGCTAGGTTGTTTTCGAGGGTCTGTCCGAGTCCAACCCTTCCTACAAGAATTTACCATCCAATTCAGCTTCCACATAACGGTAACGGTTCACACAATGTAATTTTACACTGAGGCGTGTTTTGCGCTGTGTTATGACCAAACCATGGTCTGTGCAGCTCTCATTGATTCCGATGTAAAATCCGCACCGTCATTCAAACGACGAGTATTTACAATGCACATTTAGGGAATATTTCACTTTTTGAGGCATTTACACCAGTGAAATCCCCATAGAGGCTTTTGTGCTGGACACTACGCTCCACACTTTGTAAAAATATACTTCAAAATATACCTCTAATCTGGCGTATTTTGAAGCTCATATTGAAGTGTAAATTTACACTAAAATGATGTCGTGTGCACAGACCCTTGTAGTCTTTATTTACCTTTGATTCCATGTTTAAAGTCAATCAGTGTGAGAGTGAGTGCGCCCCTTTAAGGGGAAAAAACTGAAGGTGAGCTACAGCAAAGGAAATAATAGAACGAACAGACCAAAATCATTAGCTAAGTCCTTTTTCAGAATTCTTGCTCTTCCAAGGGAGTCCGAGCAGGTCAGGAAATCAAGGATACAGCACCAGGTCTAGACGCTTGCATGCTCCAGAATGAACTAAAAGTACTGCTCCCACCATAGATTTTATGATAAGGCCATAATAGAGTACGGATTGTACCAATGCCCAAAGTTCTAAAATAGGGGGTCACGCCCGTAACTTCCACGCTCCTGTTGGGCCTATCTCAGGAATCCTGTGGCCCATCAGAATAGTAGGCTCCCGAGGGCTCAAGAACTGACGGAGAAAACGTCCCTAGGGCCCCCATAGACTCTTGGGGGACTCCCATAGATCAGAATGGAGAACACCCCCCCTGTACTGGAACTCCAAGACAGAATGGAGAACACAGGCTCCCTTACTGAGGAACTCCCAAGAACATGAGACACAGCCTCCCCTTAGGGACCATAGGAGGAACACAGCGCTCCCTGTACGGGAACTCCAAGTCACGGAGAACACAGCGCTCCCTGTACTGGGAACTCCCATAGACAGAATGGAGAACACAGCTCTCCCTGTACCAGGAACTTCCATGGAACAGAATGGAGAACACAGTGCTCCCCTGTACTGGAATCCCATAGAAGAATGGAGAACACAGCGCTCCCCTGTACTGGAACTCCCATAGAACAGAATGGAGAACACAGCGCTCCCCTGTACTGGGAACTCCCATAGAGGAGAATGGAGAACACAGCCTCCCTGTACTGGGAACTCCTGCAAAGAGCAGAAGGAGAACATCAGCGCTCCCCTGTACTGGGAACTCCATAGAGCAGAATGGAGAACACAGCGCTCCCCTGTACTGGGAACTCCATAAGGCAGACTGGAGAACACAGCGCTCCCTGTACTGGGAACTCCCATAGAGAGAATGGAGAACCCAGCGCTCCCTGTACTGGGAACTCCCATAGAAAAGAACGGAGAACACAACGCTTACTGTACTGGGAAGTCCCATAGAGGAGAATGGAGAACACAGCGCTTCCCTGTACTGGGAACTACCATAGAGGAGAATGGAGAACACAGCGCCCCCTTTACAGGGAACTCCCATAGAACAGAAAGGAGAACACAGCGCTCCCCTGTACTGGGAACTACCATAGAGGAGAATGGAGAACACAGCCTCCCCTGTACTGGGAACTCCCATAGAACAGAACGGAGAACACAAGCGCTCCCCTGTACTGGGAACTCCCATAGAACAGAATGGAGAACACAGCGCTCCCCTGTACTGGGAACTCCCATAGAGTGAAATGGAGAACACAGCGCTCCCCTGTACTGGGAACTCCCATCGAGTGACATGGAGAACACAGCGCTCCCCTGTACTGGGAGCTCCCATAGAGGGGATTGAGAACACAGCGCTCCCATGTACTGGGAACTCCCATAGAACAGAAGGGAGATGTGCCAATCAAGCGATCCCCTGTCCCCTGGGGGCCCTCCTATAGAACATTTTAGAATTGAGGAACACAAGCCATCCACTGGGAACTACCATAGAGGAGAATGGAGAACACAGCGCCTCCCCTGTACTGGGAACTGCTATAGAAAAGAATGGGAACACAGCGTCCCCTGTACTGGGAAACTACCATAGAGGAGAATGGAGAACACACGCCCCCTGTACTGGGAACTCCCATAGAACAGAACGAGAAACACAGCCGCTCCCCTGTACTGGGAAACTACCATAGAGGAAATGGAGAACACAGCATCTTCCCCTGTATGGGAACTCCCATAGAACAGAATGGAGTCTATGGTGAGAAGACATCTTCAAGAACGTAGCTGTTTCCCCTTTAGGTGCCCTTACTCTTCTCGGTGCCCTTTCAGTAGGTGGAGATGGCGCGGAGTGTTGGCCTGTATCTCAGGGATGTTATTTCTATTTTTTGTCTTTTTTCTCTGTAACAATCTTCTGCTTCGTTTCAGATTGTGGAATCCACCCGCGTCACTCGGCACAAGAACACGATGGCGCTGCGCTGGGAGGCCGGGCTCTTTGCCAATGAACAGAGCGATTAGATGGACGAGGTGACTTTGCGATGTTCACTATCCAGCGGGTGTCCGAGCGTGGGTGGCGACCATCCCACCAATCCACTGACCGGCTGACGTATGGCTGCACTGTGGCCCCGGGAGCTCGAGGCCCCGCAGCTTCTCCTTTCTGCAGGATTATGTGATTGTTTGTGTTGTGATGATACATGACAGAGTTGATTGCCGAAATCCCTTAGGACTCATTTAGACAAGCTGAATGTCTGTGTTGGCTCCGCATTTGGAAGAGTCCGTATGAAGAGTCTGTGCCCATTGATGCAAGGACGGCTGACCCCAACGGCCGACTGTCACAGCAGATACAAAGTATCAAAGTAGATGAGCTTGGAAAAAGTTCTACAACCCTTTCAGTGTTGATCCAGAGGAAGACAAAACCTCCTATGAGGCCAGTTGTCCAATATAAGAGGTAAAATTCCTTTTCGACTCCAAATCTGGCATCAGAATAATCCCTGGCTCAGCGTCCGATCTCCAGAATCCAGTCCCATAACCTGTGATATTATATTTTTCAAGAAAGGCATCTAAACCCTTCTAGAACTTGGTCAATGACTCCACCATCACAACCTCTTGTGGCCCCAAGCTCATTAGTGTCACCGCTCTAACAGTAAAGAATCCACCATCACAACCTCTTGTGGCCCCAAGCTCATTAGTGACACCGCTCTAACAGTAAAGAATCCACCATCACAACCTCTTGTGGCCCCAAGCTCCATAGTGTCACTGCTCTTACAGTAAAGAATCCACCATCACAACCTCTTGTGGCTCCGGGCTTCATAGTGTCACTGCTTTAACAGTAAAGAATACACCATCACAACCTCTTGTGGCCCCAAACTTCATAGTGTCACCGCTCTAACAGTAAAGAATCCACCATCACAACCTCCAGTGGCCTCGGGCTCCATAGTGTCACTGCTCTTACAGTAAAGAATCCACCATCACAACATCTTGTGGTCCCAAGCTCCATAGTGTCACCGCTCTAACAATAAAGAATCCACCATCACAACCTCTTGTGGCCCCAAACTCATAGTGTCACGCTTTAACAGTAAAGAATCCACCATCACAACATCTTGTGGTCCCAAGGCTGCCATAGTGTCACGCTTTTAACAGTAAAGAAAATCCAACCTCTGTGGAATATAGTGTAAACCGCTTTTACTAGAACCACCAAGCAACCTCCATGGCCTGGTATGTGTCCGTTTACGTAAAGATCCCCACTGTGATGATGGTGAAACCTTCTTCCTTTCGCACAAGATGATTTGGGAGGGTTAGAAGTATAAAGGGACATGTGTGATCTTTTCACAGATTGCAAAGAAGATTGGACATGGATTTTTCAGTCTGAAGTGCCAAGAGTACCGCTTGTTCCCCGCTCCCTCTTTGAGAACACATTCAGGGCTTTGCTAACAGCATTAAGGGCGTCTGGGCAAAGCAGTGCACTGGGCCCTGACCAAACACGTGGCATCACAACAGGCCCCTCCAATTGGAACATAAATAAAATAAAACGCACCTCTCACAGCCTAAAGCTACTCGGGGCCTACAAGACTAACTGCCAAGGCAAAGAGCTTGTGGCATCCCAGGGATTCCCAGAAGATACCTCTGACTACCTGGGAGTCCTATGCTCCAGGAGTATGGCCAAAGGATAAGACAGCCCTTAACATATGCAAACTCAACCTACAAGCCTGCGGCCTACAAGACTAACTGGTGAAGCAGAGAGCTTATGGTATCCTGAGGATTCCCAGGACATACTTCCAACTACCTGAGGTCCTTATGCTCCAGGAGGCCCCAGGCAACTGCTAAGTGTGGCCAATGGAAAAGACATCTCTAAACACATACTCAATACACTCAACCTACAAGCCTGTGGCCTACAAGACTGTTTGGCAAAGCAGAGATCTTATGGTATCCTGAGGATTCCCAGGACATACCTCCAATTACCTGGGGTCCTTATGCTCCAAAGGGCCCCAGGCAACTGCTAAGTGTGGCCAATGGAAAAGACATCTCTAAACATATGCACACTCAATCTACAAGCCCGCGGCCTACAAGACTAACTGGCAAGGCAAAGAGCTTGTGGCATCCCAGGGATTCCCAGAAGATACCTCTGACTACCTGGGAGTCCTATATTTTAGAAGTACGGCCAATGGATAAGACAGCCCTTAACATATGCAAACTCACCTACAAGCCTGCGGCCTACAAGACTAACTGGCAAAGTAGAGAGTTTATGGTATCCTGAGGATTCCCAGGACATACCTCCAACTACCTGGGGTCCTTATGCTCCAGAGGCTCCAGGCAAATGCTAAGTATGTCCAATGGAAAAGACATCTCTAAACATATACTCAATACACTCAATCTACAAGCCTGTGGCCTACAAGACTAATTGGTAAAGCAGAGAACGTATGGTATCCTATGGATTCCTGGAACATATCTTTGACTACATGAGGCCTATAAGCTCCTGAGGGCACCAGGCAACTGCCTGCTGTGTCCAGTGGATAAGACAGCCCTGAACTTATGCACGCTCAGCCAAACCAAGCATGCATATCTATGGTGAGGTCAGGAGGAGTAGCTGTTGGCTGAACAGGCGTTCTGCCCACAGCTATTGAAGATGTGCAGGCGCTCTAGCATTTATTCCTATACATATATTTTTAGCCCCCGTATTGTTCACATTTTAGTCACAATTTCCAGTTGGAGTCGATGACGCTTCACTTTTTTGTCTGTATTTAATCTGTGATTGTATCTGAAAGAAAAACAGTGTGAACTGAAAAAGTTCAGATAAAACAAAAACAAAAACAAAGGCCTCCATGGAGCTGGATAAGCCTCGTTCACATGGTGCAGGCCACGCAGAAGTCTATACAGCAGATCTGAAAGTGACGTGTCACACGCTGACCTGGTTTTCGCGTAAAACATGCCCTAAAAATAATCCGTATTATAATGTGTAATACTCAGCATTGTCCATAGAAGGTCCATACTGGGAGCAAACCTGTGTCTGAGGCCGTGGGGTTTGTGTAAGGGAAATGCGTTTTATTCTGTGCAAATTCTTTTTGGGAACTGAAAATATCTATAACTTGTTATACTGCATCTGGATAAGAGATATCTCAGATATACATGTTAGTAAATAGAGTCGGACTGGGGATCCAGGGGCCTACCGGTGGAGGAGATTCCTGGGGCTCAAGAGTGGAGTTGATTCTTGGGGCCCACCTGTAAAGTTGATTCTTGGGGGGCCCCCGTTTGAGTTGATTTTTGGAGTCACCAGTGGAAATTGATTCTTGGGGGCCCCCCCAAATAAAGGGGGATTTTTTGGGGACACCAGGGTTGTTCTTTTGGGGGCCCCCGGGGGAGGTGATTCTTGGGGCCCACCCGTGGAGTTTATTCTTGGGGGGGCCAGTGGAGGGGGATTCTTTGGGCCCACCCCCGGGGGAGGGTTTATTCTTGGGGCCCCCAGTTTGGAATTTATTCTTGGGGGCCCACCGTGGAGATGGGTTCTTGGGACCCACCGTGGAGTTGATTTTGGGGCCCCCAGGGGTTTGGATCTTGGGTAATCAGTGGGTTGATTTTTCCTTTGGGCCCATGAGGGGAGTTGATTTTTGGGGGCCCAAGGGAGTTGTGGGTCCATCTGTTGAGTTGATTATTGAGGCCACCAGTGGAGTTGATGGGTACATCTGTGGAATTAATCCTTGGGGCCATCAGTGGAGTTGATTCTTGGGGCCACCAGTGGAGCTGATTTTTGGGGCCCCCAGTGGAGTTGATTTTGGGATTCCCCAGTAGGTTGATTCTTGGGCCCCGGGGGAGATGATTCTTGGGGCCCCCCAGTGGGTTGATTCTTGAGACCCCCCAGTGGGGTTGATTCTTGGGGTACCAGTGGAGTTGTTTCTGGACCCCCCAGTGGAGATGATTTTTGGGCCCCCCCCGTGGAGTTGATTCTTGGGACCCCCCGGGGGTTTTATTCTTGGGGGCCCCACCGTGGGTTTGATTCTTGGGGATCCACCGTGGAGATGATTCTTGGGATCCCCCAGTGGAGTTGATTTTGGGACCCCCCAGGGGATTTGATTCTTGGGTCCCCAGGGAGTTGATTTTTGGGGGCCCCACCAGGGGGTTTTGATTCTTGGGATCCACCAGGGGAGAGTTCTTGGGACCCCCCAGGGGAGCTATTTTTGGGGATCCCCCAGTGGGTTGTTTCTTGGGGTCACCAGTGGAGTTGATTCTTGGGATCCACCAGTGGAGTTGATTCTTGTGTGCAACTGCGACTGGATCTCACTCCTGAGCCGACACTTTCAGGGGACCATTCCTGAGTTAGATGCATGTCCCAGAGGTGGCACCTGCACCTATCAGAATTTAATGGCATATCCTATTAAAACTCCATCAAAGTGCAAAGTGTGAACACCTCTTTTAGCTTAAAGGGGTTGTCCAGTGGAAAAAAATATTTTCTAATTTTAAAATTTTTTCCCAAAAATTTTGGCCCCTTTTGTAATGTACTGTTATTACATTTTCTGTGACTTCCTGCAATTCCACATCATTGATTACAGGAAGTTCAGTAGTTCAGTGTCTCCTCACACAGGAAACAGCTCTTTGTCCAGTCTAGAAGATCATGTGACCAGGACAGTCTTTTAAGCCACGCCCCTCTGGTCCTGCCTTCCTAAACTTTTATCATAAGGGAGGAAACATGGGTGACACTGATACTGAGAAATAATATAGACAAAGCCCAGCAAAGGATCCTGGGATTCTTGTAGTTTTATAGCTAAGGGAGATAGTTTTCATACAGGAAAAAGGGGTGCTCGGCTGCAGAGAAAGGGGGGAAAAGGCAGGAAAAAAAAGGGCAAAAAATACACAGAAACTTCAGGGAAAATGAATAAAGACTCAGGCAAGACATCTGAGAATTTATTTATTTTTGATTTGCTAAAAGTAGATAAAATAATAAAGAAAAGCAAAACTATTTCTTCATAGAAGGGACAAGTATCTAGAACTTCAGGAAGCGTCGAGCATCAGTCTTTGCTTGGAGGGAGCTGCCATAATCTGTTATAGGGAGGGCAGTGCTTCGTGTGATGTGAATGTTGAAAGCAAAGAAAGTGCTTCTATAAAGTCATGGCGGATCTGGTTTTCTATGTTCGCGTTAAATGTGATGATGCAACAGATTAAGGATTTAAAGGGGTGTCCCACCGGCGCTCCTCCGCGTTGAGCTCATGGTTCGCTTTGAACCGACTGTCTCGGAGAACAGGGGAGAGCAACGTGTGTGCCCGTCCTCCCCATTTAGTTCATGGGAGATTGAATATAGCCTGGTTAATGTGTTCAGTTATATTGGGAATGCCTATAGAAATGAATGGGGAGGACGGGCACAAACGCCGCCTTTCCTATTCTCTTAGATGGTCGCATCCACCGGCACTCTCCATTCATTTTTGATGTGAGATCCAAATATAGCATATGCTCAGTTATATTAGGAACCCCTATAGAAATGAATAGAGAGGACACGAGCAGGAGACCATTTAAAAGAATAGGAAAGGTGCGTCTGCGCCTGTCCTCCCCATTCATTTTTTCTGGGAGATCCAAAATAGCCTAGTGAGTGTGCTCAGTTATGTTATGAATTCCTATAGAAACGAATGGGGAGGACAGAAGTAAGCACCCATTTTAAAAAAAAGGGAAAAAGTGGTGCTTCCCCATCCCCCCTATTTATTTTAAGGGGATCCGATATGTTGGGGAGTGTGCGTAGTTATGTTAGGAACTTCCATAGAAATGAATAGGGAGTACGAGCTCGAGCAATTATCTTAGATAACAGGAAAGGTAGCGCTTGCACCTGTGCTCCCCATTAATTTCTATAGGAGTACACAATATAACTGAGCACACTGGCTAAGCTGTATTCCGAATAGAAATGAATGGGGAGGATGGAGCAAGCGCTACCCACCCCATTTCTGAGAGGGTTTGACTGTAGAAAAACTGTGGCTGCCCTGCGCATGGAAGAGCGCTGGGGAACACCCTTTTTTAAAAAAAAAATTAGAGGGACGTGTGCTAGTAGAAAGTTGTTGGGTGTAGTCGGATAGGGGCTTGGATGTGAAGGTGAACAATGGTATATTGGCAACGTCCCAACCAACTTTGAATCCGTGGGTGAATCTAACTACAGTTTTGATGATTTTTTTTTGCAGTTTTTAAGAGGTTTTTTTTATAGCTCAAAACAGTAATGGCTTCAGAATAAATGAGAAAAATACAGGACAGGCTTCTCCTTCCTGCTGGATCCACTTTTGGGTCAAAAAACTGCCCCAAAACTGGCACAAGTGATTCTAGCCCAAGGCCAGGTCCACACAGCTTTACTGAGCTCTTTTTGACATGCAAAATTCATGTTTTTTTTTCTGATACCAAAAAAACATAACATTAAGATCCCATTGCTGTAAATGGGACTAAGCCTGCATCGGGCACCCCCTGCCCTTTTTTTTTCCATGTTTTGGCGTGTTTGGCGCTGCACAAAATAAAAGGGTGAAAGGGTCATTTCCCCATGAAAAATGGAACGCGAAATAAATAAATAGGGACAAGTGGAAAAAAAAAGCGCATCCTGAATCAGAGAGGTGTTATTAGGTAGAATTGTAAAATTCTAAAAAACTGCACATACATGGAAAACACAGTAAAAATTATGGCCGTTGGTTTCCGTACGCAAACACAAAAGGGCCAAACAATTTAAAACCGAGGCGATTCAAAAAAAGAACTCCCCGGGGAGAAAAGTATCCGCAATCCAAGCAAAAAGATTGCGCTAGTGGGTATATTAATGACAATGGTAAATCACCTTATAATTTTTTGAAAAAAACTAAAACATAGACAACGCGTTTGCAAACCCAAGTTTGTTCCTCGGTCACGAGAGCGAGTGAAACTATGAAGTTTAAAAGCCCGGGACCCCCGGAGGTTTTTTCGGAATTTTTTCCTATGTGCAAGTGTTGCACTACCTTAATTTTAGGCGACAAATACAAATTTTTTGCTACAGGTGAATCTTATAGTATTAAAAGCAAATTATCCTGTAATAGTTCATTTGTAATTTATTTAATAATGTAAATGTGGAATCCAATACATAGGAAAAAAACAGTATGAAACTTTCAAAGAGACTTAACAACCATTGGTATAATGTAAATCATGCGAAGCTCGTCCATAGCTTGCCCAGGCATTTTGGGCGACATGTCCGAAAAGTGGCGCATTATGCCAGTTTTAGGCGCATTAAATCAGTGTAAAGTGCACCGGAAAGTCCGATACTTTCTAAAAATTGGCGTCAGGTATACCTTGCATAGAAAACTTAATGCGCCTAAAATGGCACATCGTATCAAAAAAGGGCGCATCGTATCAAAAAAGGGCGCATCGTATCAAAAAAGGGCGCATCGCATCAAAAAAGGGCGCATCGTATCAAAAAAGGGCTCATTGCATCAAAAAAGGGGGCATTGCATCAAAAAAGGGGCATTGCATCAAAAAAAGGGCGCATTGCATCAAAAAAAGGGCGCATTGCATCAAAAAAAAGGCGCATCGTAACAAAAAAGGGGCATCGTATCAAAAAAGGGGCATCGTATCAAAAAAGGGCGCATTGCATCAAAAAAGGGGGCATTGCATCAAAAAAGGGGCATTGCATCAAAAAAGGGCGCATCGTATCAAAAAAGGGCGCATTGCATCAAAAAAGGGGGCATTGTATCAAAAAAGGGGGCATTGCTCAACGTGCGGCACATAGCATATCAATGGTAGTATATAGTATGTGTCTATCGAAGGCTCATTGCCCGACGGGGACGCATAACATATGTAAGGCGCCTCAATAGGCGCATTTTACGACGGGGGCGCCCAGTGCACCATATTTAGGCGCATTACAAAATGTCGTGCCCAGCGTATAATGCGCCTAGTTTTGGTGTACGACAGTCCAGTTACAACAGGAATATGGCGTAAAAAGTGGGTTTGCCGCAAAATAGAACAAAAAACTGGCGTTGGCGTGTAGGGTCATGTCGCCCTTTATTGCTAAACATCCTAATGAAAGCCCCTTGTTTTTTATTCAACCTATTGAACAAATTTCACTTAATGCTCCCAATAGGTTACAGCGTCTATCGGAAAGGGAGAGTTTTTGGATCTATAAATTAAACACCATATTTCCAAATGGTCTGAATGAGATCTAAGAAGTAATTGGTTAATAACTTGACTAAAACTCATGGAAAAACCCCCTTAACTAGTTGCACTTCCTCAGGACACCATCGGCTCCCTGCTCCGTTAATCAGTCTTGTAGGCCTTAGGCTATGTTCACACGACTTATTTTGGGACGTATCTCGCCCCGTCTTACGCGCCGTACTCCGCGAATTATGGGCTGAAGTACGCCCCAGTCATTACGGTAATCCACAGTTCTACTTATTTACAGCGTATACGCGCCGTGGATAATGCATGTTTATAGGGCCGGCGAGTTGCTGTCCCCCCCCACCCCCCGCCCACCCTCCCCATCCCCGTACACACAGCATAATTGCGGGGCGAAATACGTCCTGCAATTAAGCCGTGTGAACATGGCCTTAGGCTGTTTTACGCTGTGAGAGGTGAGTTTTATTTTTTGCTGCTCCATTACTAAGGGTGTGGTCCTTCCTGCTTACCTAGACTCCTACCTATGTGGGGCCCTGCCAACCTATATACCCACCTGGGGCCCTGCCAACATACCTACAGGACTTGGGGCCTTACCAGTCATTAGCCCTACCTACCTACAGGTGGCTTACCTATCTGCCAAATGGGGGACCTGCCTGCCCAGAGGAAGCGAGTCCTAGTGTAATGTCATGTGGGAAGGGCCCAGGGCTCTGCTTTTCTCAGGGGCCCCTAATGCACAGCCCTGTCTGTCTGCATGAATCTGGTTTCTCTTCTCCAGTATGAACCATGAATGTGCTTGGAAAAGGGATAAAAACGCACCGCAGGGGATTGACCAAAACTAATGCAGGGAAATGAAGACGTTCCCCAATGGAAAATCAGCCTCCGGACTCTGAGACGCTGTTTTCTCCTCCATTAATTTTGATAAATTTCCAACCATTGTGAGAGCAATATTGTTTCCGCCATCCACAGAGCGGGGCCGATGTACTAATCCTATGGTAACTCACAGCAGCTGCTCTAAGGATGCTCCAAATTTATCATGGTGGCTCCCGGTCTTGGTGCATCTCCGGGCAATATCTGCTACATTTTAATCATCTATTGGTAAACTTAATTTACATCAATATTTTCACAGAAATTTAGACCCATGGATCAGGCCACGCCCACTACTGACTTTAGGAATGGAAAGTGTCGGCTCAGAATGGAGAACCGGACAGCTCGCACACGTCTCCATTCTGTTCTATGGGAGTTCCCAGTACAGGGGAGCGCTGTGTTCTCCATTCTTTTTCTATGGAGTTCCAATCAGAGGGAGCAATTTGTGTTCTTCCATTTTGTTCTATTGGGGAGTTCCCAGTACAGAGTGATCGCTGGATTTCCATCCTTTTCTTTGGGAGTTCCCACTACATGAGGAGCGCTCGTGTTCTCCATTTTGTTCTAGGAGAGTGTTCCCAGTACGGGAGAGCGCTGTGTTCTCCAATTCTGTCTATAGGGGAAGTTCCCGGTACAGGGGGCGCTGTGTTTTCCATTCTTTTCTATGGGAAGTTACCATACAGGGGGCTGCTGTGTTCTCCATTCTATTCTATGGGGATAGTTCCCAGTACTGGGGGAAGAGCGGCTGTGTTTCTCCATTCTTTTCTATGGAGTATCCCAGTACACAGGAGCGCGGTTGTGTTCTCCATTCTGTCTAGGGAATAGTTCCCTCGTACAGGGTCGCGCTGTTGTTCTTACATTCTTATTCTCATGGGATGTTTTTCCCAGTACAGGGGGGAGCGCTGTGTTCTCCATTTGATCTTTGGGAGTTCCCTGTACAGTGGGAACGCTGTGTTCTCCTTTCTGCTCTCTATGGGAGGTTCCCAGTAAAGGGGAGCGCTGTGTTCTCCATTCTGTTCTTTGGAGTTCGTCAGTACAGGGGAGCGCTGTGTTCTCCCACATTCGGTTCTTCGGGAGTTCCCAGTTAACAGGGGGACGTCGCTGTGTTCTCCCATTCGTGTTCTATGGGAAGGGGAGTTCACAGTTACAGGGGGAAGACGCTCTGTGTTTCCCCATTCTGTTCTATGGGAGTTTCCCAGTACAGGGGAGCGCTATGGTGTTCTCCATTCTTGGCTCTATGGGAGTATGTTACCAGAACAGGGGAGCGCATGTGTTCTCCCATTTTGCTTTATGTGAGTTCCCAGTAACAGTGGAGGCGCTGAGTTCTCCATTCTGTTCTATGGGTGTTCTACCAGGACAGTGGGGGGTGCTGTGTTCTCCATTCTGTTTCTTAGGGAGTGCCAGTACAGGGGAGACGCTGTGTTCTTCATTCTAGTATCTTTGGTAAGTTCCCGGTACAGGGGACGCTGTGTTCTCATTTGCTCTATGGGAGTTCCCTTTACAGAGGTGCGCTGTGTTCTCCAATATGCGTTTCTTATGCGGAGTTCCCAGTACAGGGGGATAGCGCTGTGATTCTACAATTCTGTTTATGGTGTGTTTCTGCTACAGGGCGATGCGCTGCGTTCCTCTCAATTCTGTTTCTATGGGTGTTTCCAAGTACAGTGTGAGCATGTGTTCTCCCCCATTCTGTTCTCTTATGGTGATGTTACACCAGTACAGGGGAAGCGCTGTCCTTCTCCCCATCTGTTATTTGGGAGATGTTCCACATTGTACAGGTGAAGCGCTGTGTTTCCCCAATTCTGTTCTATGGGAGTTCCCAGTACAGGGGAGGGGAGCGCTGTGTCTCCATTCTGCTCTATGGGAGTAACCAGTACAGTGGAGCGCTGTGTTCTCATTCTGTTCTATGGGCGTTCCCAGTTACAGGGGGGCGCTGACGTTCCTCCATTTCTGTTCTATGGGAGTTCCCAGTACAGGGGAGCGCTGTGTTCTTCATTTGTTTATGGAAGTTCCCGGTACAGGTGAGCGCTCACTGTGTTCTTACCATTTCTGCTCTATGGGAGTTCCCTGTACAAGAGGTGCATGTGTTCCTCCATTCGTTTTATCAGGGATGTTTCCCAGTACAGAGGAGCGCTGTCGTTCTCTATTCTGTTACTATGGAGTTTCCAGTACAGTTGAGAATGTGTCTCCCCATTCTGTTTCGTATAGGGGAGGTTCCCAAGGTACAGGAGGTCTTGCGCTGTGTTCTCCCCATTCTGTTCTATGGTGAGAGAGAGTTTCCAGTACAGGGTGGCTGTAGTTCTCCATTCTGTTATATGGAGTTCCAGTAAGGCGGAGCCCTGTGTTCTCCATTCATGGCTCTATGGAGTTCCCAAGTACAGGGGATCGCTGTGTTATCCATTCTGTTCTTTGGGGAATTGGTTTCCCCCAGTTACAGGGAGCGCTGTGTTTTCCTCCATTGACTGTATATATGGCAGTTCCAGTTACAGGGAGCGCTGTGTTCCCATTCTGTTCTATGGGAGGTTCCAGTTACAGGGAGCGCTTATGTTATCAATTCTGTTCTAACTGGGCGTTCCCAGTACAGAGGAGAGCGCTGTGTTCTCCTTCGACCTCTATGGCAGCTCCAGTACAGGGGAGCGCTGTGCTTCCCATTTCTGTTCTATGCGGAGTTCAAGGACAGGGGAGCCGTGTGTTATCCATTATGTTCGATGAGAGTTACATGTACAGGGGAGCGCTGTGTTCTCCATTCTGCTCTTTGGGGAGTTCCAAGTACAGGGGGAGGCTTGTATTCTACATTTGTTTCTCTATGGGAGTTCCCAGTACAGGGGAGCGCTGTACTCTCCATTCTGCTCTATGGGAGTTCCCAGTACAGGGGACGCTGTGTTCAGCCATACTCAAAACTCCTATAAAACAGAATGGAGAGTCGTGCACAAGCCTGAATGGGCCTCCATACTGAGCTAACACTTTCAGGGGCCAGTCCCCGGGAAAGGTGTGTTGCCCAGAGTTAGAACCTGCACCTATCAGACTTTGATAGCACATCCTATCGATATCCCATCAAACTCTATGGTGGGAACAGCCCTTTAAGTCACACCCACTTGTCAAGCAAACCTCAAAAAAGTGTCCAAAGCAGATACAAAACGTGGTACAAAAGGTGTAAAACTCGCCATTTGCCGCACAAATTGAGTATCCAGAAATTTTGCCAGATTGGAAATTGTTAAATCTGCCCCAGTATGTTTTGATTGATAAATATGTGCATATTTTGAGGTTTTTTTATTCCTTTTGATTTGTGTTGGTGAAGCTGTATTATTTCGTGCTTGCAACCAAAATCCATTATGTGTGAGCACGGCCTCAGAGGATCCTTGTCTTTTTACAAACTTCTCGGATCATTGTGTCAGAAGCTTTGATGAGTGGGGTCTAGATGCAGAGACCCCCCACCCATCATCAGAACTAAGGGGTATAAGTGCTCCGTGTTCCTCCTCCACCTAACTTAGAAAGCCAAGGCTGAGCTGTACAATCTAATAGACGTTCTAGGAATCTGCGCACCACTCCCTGGGCCGAGCAGAAACACTGTGACAGAGATGAAAAGGTGGCATATACCGATCAAGAGAGAAGCTCAACTGCGGAAGTTTTAGATTGCTGCACAACTGAGTAGTCACTACGTCATGTTGGAAGTTTGTAAAAACGATAGGTATTCTATAAAGGGGTGTTCTCACCACACTGTTTCGCAAAGTCTGCCCTTCACAGCCAGCTTCAGACTCCCATTCTGTTCCATGGCTCGTGGGTGTTCTCTTCAGCTTCAGGTTCCCACTTCCTGTTTAGGTTCTGGGCGGTCCTACATCTTCTGGCTCCCATTTCCTGTTCAGACTGTGGGCAGTTCTATAGCTTCAGGATTTCGATTTCTGTTCAGGCTGTGGGTGGTTCTATAGCTTCAGGTTCCCACTTCCTGTTCAGACTGTGGGCGGATCTACAGCTTCAGGATTTAACTTTCTGTTCAGGCTGTGGGTGGTTCTATAGCTTCAGGGTGCCACTTCCTGTTGAGGTTGTGGGGGGTGCTACATCTTCAGGGGGGGACTCCAATTCCAGTCTAGATGTGGGCTGGCTCTGACAGCTTCTGGAGTTTCACTTCTGTTCAGCTAGTGGGTTGTTCTAGAGCTTTCAGGCTTCCACTTCCTTTTCAGACTGTGGGTGGTTCTAAAGCTTCAGGCTCTCAGTTCCTGTTCAGGATGTGGAGAGTTTCACAGCTTCAGACTCCTACTTCCTGTTCAGGTTGTGAGTGGTTCTACAGCTTCAGGTTACTCCTTCCTGTTCATGCTGTGGGTGGTTCTACAGCTTCAGGCTCCCACTTCCTGTTCAGGCTGTGGGAGGTTCTACAGCTTCGGCTCCCACTTCTGTTCTGCTGTGGGTGGTTCTACGCACAAAAAAAAACATGGAAACCTGCAAAAAAGATTATGCTATGCTACTACTACATGAAAAAAACTTTGAGGTCTTAGTTCACATGTTTTGATCAAAACTCGTTTAAGCCTACATACGGACTTTTATCGGGACCTCAGTACAGGTGGTCCTACGCTATTTTTACCTCTCATTTGAGTTCAATTCAGACTTCTCATTGAGTCCTACGACCTCCATATCCAGAGAGAAAACATGCACAGCTTTATAAGCTTACGCATGATCAAAGTAACTCTGTGGACGGTGGGCGGAGTGCATAAAAAACCAAAAATGGAAGGCTTCCATTCTTCCTGATATTCAGTTAACAAGCAATATATGCCATAATGGCAATAACTACAGGGAGGAATGGTAAGCCTCCCATTTTGAGTTTTTTTGCCACTCCGCCACACCTCACAGGTTACTTGATCAGTGCAGTAAGTTTTAATAAGGCTGGTGTCGCTTTTTTCTCTCTGGATTATGGGTGGTCGGGCAGGACTTCAAGAATGAGAGTCTGAATTTGGATCAAATGAGAGGTATATATAGGAGTAGGAACACACCAGTACTGAGGTCCCGTTGAAAGTTGGAGGGGCTTAAAACAGTTTTGATCAAAAACATGAGAAACTAAGAACTCTCAATGCTTTTTTTTTATGTGTTCTACAGCTTCAGGCTCTTACTTCCTGTTCAGGCTTGGGTGAGTCTACAGCTTTCTGGCTCCCACTTCCTGTTCAGGCTGTGAGTGGTTCTAAAGCAGTGACTGACATTTCAGCTCTGCTATTCCTAGCTGATCCTTTTAGAGGGACATTGATGATGGAAAGGTTTTTATAGCAGGACACAAGGCCACAGAGCTCTAAAATGTTATATTTTTTAGAATCATAAACAGGGAAGTGACGTTACTATTCCAATCACTGTTCGAGAAGAGAGAGGGACGACTGTGTACACAAAACGGAGATAAGAATTGCTCAAACTCTGAAAGGAAGCAAAAATCAGAACAGCAATGTATTTGGGAATCGTCTTTATTCACCTTTGCCTACAGTTTTAAAGCCGATGAATGTGGTGAGAATGCCCCTATAAGCCTTATGCATATGAGAATATTATGGCTCTGTCTTGTATGATGATATGATATGGGCCCATAGCTATGGCTGATATTGTACATCTGAGCATCTCCAATTTAATTCAGAAACTTGCTGTATTAAAAAGGCATTGTTTCTAGAAAAATATGGTGCCACTTGGAGGAACCATATGGCGGCACACAGAGTGCCTACAAATCTGTAAAACAGGTGTGTACAACCTCCTCGCACATGACCTTGTTGTGGTGTATACTTTTCCAATGCTTTGGATCCATTGCAAACTGCTCCAAAAGAAGGTCGTACCACGACATGAATGGTTTATTTTCACAAATTAATACCGTATTATTATACATTGGTGTAATCTGCACATTTATACTCCTAGTCTAGCCCTTATTTATCATCGGCTGCTGTTGACTTTACTAAAGATGTTCTCCTCAGAGATCATGCTTTCCCATTTACTAACAAGTAAGGGGTTGTTAACAGGGCGTGTTGCTCAACGTCTGTGGCATTCGTCAGTGTTCCACAAAAAAAAGTACCGCAATGGGTAAGGCAACATGCCTCTTAAAATATTTTTTTTACATTTTTATTTGTATAGAGCACACATAGTCCTACATGGGCTATCTTTGCTCTATTTTCCAGCAGTATACATTATTATACATTATACATTGGTGTAACCTGCACATTTACACTCCTAGTCTAGCCCTTATTTATCACCGGCTGCTGTTGACTATACTAGAGATCTGCTCCTCAGCGATCATGCTTTCCCATTTACTAACAAGTAAAGGGTTGGTAACAGGGCGTGTTGCTCAACGTCTGTGGCATTCGTCAGTGTTCCGCAAAAAAAGGTACCGCAATGGGTACGGCAACATGCCCTAAAAGACATTTATAGAGCACACATAGTCCTATATGGGCCATGTTTGCTCTATTTTCCAGCAGTATACATTATTATACATTTTACATTGATGTAACCTGCACATTTATACTCCCAGTCTAGCCTTTATTTATCACCGGCTGCTGCTGACTATACTAGAGATCTACTCCTCATTGATCATGCTTTCCCATATACTAACAAGTAAGAGGTTGTTAACAGGGCGTGTTGCTCTACATCTGTGGCATTCGTCAGCGTACCGCAAAAAAAGGTACCGCAATGGGTACGGCAACATGCCCTAAAAGACATCTATAGAGCACACATAGTCCTATATGGGCCATGTTTGCTCTATTTTCCAGCAGTATACACTTTATGTGTGAGATGCAAAAGCGTAAAGCATAACGCTACGTGAATGGGCTCTAACAGCTGTACTTTACTGCATTGGCCAGAATATGGAAGGAACATGAACATTTGTTGTTGGTAAATATTCCTTCCGGCAAATATTAGAGCAAACCAAACTCTCCATGAAACAGATCTATTATTGTACATAACTAAAACCTGAGGATTTGTAGGACTTCGCAGAATGTGTAGATACATTTTGATATTTTTTGATAATTTTGGTGACCATTGTAATAAAACTACGATTAGCAAATTATTCTGTTTCCAATAAAGATAAATATATATTTATTGCTTTATAATCTGACTCTTAATTGAATATGTGTGAAAAGCCTTTGTTTATGAATCCTTGTGTTATTACCGGGGGGGGTGCATTACATGATAGACAGACATGAAGGAATTCATCCGGTGCTTGGCATAAAAGAAGTTTCACAGAAACATGTGACAAAATTTACTTACAGCTCAATGGCTGGACAACAAACCATTCCCAATAGGAGGCAATAAAAGCCCCAATGCACCCTGGGGAATCAGTGGAGATGCCGGATACTAATGAACATTAGTATGGGGGTCACAGATATGCTGTATCCAGTGTGGTGCACTACACATATCTGAATGACTAGTCCGATAGAAGCCTTATCTATGTGCAGGTACAATAACCGCCATATATAGTATGGCGGTCACTAATAGGTGTATCCAGCAGGGTGCACTACATGTACCTGTATGACTGCTCCTATAGAAGCCTTATCTATGTGCAGATATAATACCCCTCTTATGAATAGTATGGGGGCTCACTAATGGGATGTATGCAGCAAAGTGCACTACACCTACCTGTATGACTATAGAAGCCTTATCTATGTGCAGGTACAATAACCCCCATATATAGTATGGATGTCACTAATAGGCTGTATCCAGCAGGGTGCACTACACGTACCTGTATGACTATAGCAGCCTTATCTATGTGAAGGTACAATAACCCCCATGAATAGTATGAGCTCACTAATAGGCTGTATCCAGCATAGTGCACTACATGTACCTGTATGACTGCCTATAGAAGCCTTTATCTATGTGCAGATATAATACCCTCTTAGGTATAGTATTAGGGTCACTAATAGGCAGTATCCAGCAAAGTGCACTACACGTACCTGTATGACTGACCCTATAGACGTCTTATCTATGTGCAGGTATAATCCCCCCTTATGTATGTTATGAGGGTCACTAATAGGCTGTATCCAGCACGGTGCTCTACATGTACCTGTATGACTGCTCCTATAGAAGCCCTGTCTATGTGCAGGTATAATACCCCGTCATGTATAGTACTTGGATCACTAATAGTTTGCATTCAACATGGTGCACTACACGTACCTAAATCACTGGCCCTATAGAAGCCTTACTCATGTGCAGGTGTAAAACCCCTTCATGGATAGTCAGTGTGTTAGTGATTGCCTTCAATACTTTTGCACCTGAGCACCTGACTGGTACTGTGGCTTTTGTTCAATAATCTGCCCCGTGTGACTTCTCCCATGTAACACTGCGGCTTTATTTGCCTCCTGCTGCATTACATTGAGCTGTGAGCATTGCCTTGTGTCTGTTAAAGAGGATGTAATGGAGCTAGAGAGAGTGCAAAGACGAGCAACCAAACTTATAAGGGGAATGGAGCATCTTAGTTATGAGGAGAAGTTAAAAGAATTGAGCTTATTTAGTCTTGAGAAAAGTCGTCTCCGGGGAGACAGGATTTATTTATATAAGTATATAAATGGTCCCTACAAAAAGTATGGGGAAAAATTATTTCATGTAAAACCCCCTCAAAAGACCAAGGGGGCGCTCCCTCCACCTGGGAGAAAAAGGATTCAATCTCCAGAGGAGAAAGGCCTTCTTCACAATGAGAACTGTGGAATAGCCGTCCCGGGAGCAGGTCACAGCAGGGACAGATAAGGGTTCAGGAAAGGCTTAGATAATCATTTACTACTAAACAATATCAATACTTATGGAGCCGGATAAAATATCTGGATCCAGTCTGATGGGAATTCCAGGATCAGGTATAAAATCTTCCTTTAGGGCAGATAAGTTCCTGCCTTATAGATTCCAAAGTCTTCATCAGTGGAGGAAACAATGCTTAAAAATTCCCTCTCCCCCTCCCTTCATCCACATTTTTCCCCTCCCTTGGTTGAACTTGACGAACAAATGTCTTTTTTCAACTGCACTAACTATATAACTATATATAACTTTGCAACTATAACTATAAAACTATGTAACCGTATACAGTATAACTATGTAACTATATATAACTATGTAGTGAAAATACCCCCAGGACGGCCCAGGAGGATGTCCAGACGAAAGTGGAACGTCACACCACAGATAACTAGGTAACTATATATAGCTTTGTAACTATATATAACTATGTAACTATATATAGTTTTGTAACTATATATAACTATGTAACTATATATAGCTTTGTAACTATATATAACTATGTAACTATATAACTATATATAACTATGTAGTGAAAATACCCCCAGGACGGCCCAGGAGGACGTCCAGATGAAAGTGGAACGTCACACCATATATAGCTTTGTAACTATATATAACTATGTAACTATATATAACTATGTAACTATATGTAACTATATATGATACTTCCATTTTCCGGTCTGACTTGCAGGCTGCCGACTGGTTGCCCATTTTTCCCATGATCCTCCGCAAAATTCATGTTGAGCCGAAGCATCCCGAGCTGAATCCGAAGTGCGGTACTAGTTAGGACCCTCCTTTGATATTAGCCTGGTCGACTCTTCGCACATAGGACCTCAATAATTCTCTTATTTGTACGGTTTGAAGGTGATTTTGACATGAATAAGGGTCATATCGTGTGAAAACAGCGAGTATTAAAATAGGTGTGGCATTTTACAGAGGGGCAACTGGAAACCTAAATTACATTAAAATTTTAATATTTTATAAAAGGACCATGGGAAAAGAGCTGGGACTCTATTGGATGTAGTGTTCCTCAATTCACATCTGAGCCTTGCAATGTGAATGGGATTAATGCCAAAAGGATATTCATCTGCAGTCAGCTGTTTTAGTTGGTTTGCCCCTCATCAGTGCAGAGTAGAATACTTGGTGGCTGGGTGAGAGGCATTAGACATGGCTAAAAATACAGTGGTGGGAAAAAGTATTTGCCCCCTTCCTGATTTCTTCATCTTTTGGAGGTTCGTCACACTTAGGCCGTGTTCACACAGCTTATTCCCGACGGATTTGTGAGCCGCATTGCGCTCACAAATCCGGCGTAAATAAGGGGCGGGACGGGGGCGGGGCCGGAGCGCCGGGGGGGCGCCGCTCCCCGACCTCATAGACAATGCATTATCTACGGCGCGTACACGCCGTAAATAACGTGCAGGTCACTTTCTCCCCCCGCGGCGGATTCGCCGAGCGGGGAGGAGGGCGGAATCCACTGTTCTCTATGAGGCAGTGGATTACCGTAATTACTCCGACGGATTGGCGCCGTACTGCAGCACACATCCGGCGCGGAGTACGGCGCCAATCCGCGGAGAAATAATCCGTGCGAACGAGGCCTTAAATGTTTCAGAGACCAAACAAATATCAATATTAGACAAACATAAGACAAGTAACACGAGATGCAGTTTTTAAATGAAGGTCTTTATTTTTAAAGGGCCCATTTCACTCCCCTTATTTTGGGAGTTTTTGGGCCCGTACTGGCAAATTTGGGTGAAAATACCCCCCCAGTCATTCAAATCCACAGTTCTCAAGAAACTATGGATTCCGCTCCCCCTGCTCGCAAAATACGGGGGGAGAAAGTGCTGTCTTTTTTCCGGGTATACCCCGTGGATTAAAATGTCAGGGGCCCCGTGGGCTCCCCGCCCCCCCCCCCCCAAAACACACCGTTTTTGCGGGCGAAAACGCCCCGCAATTAAGAAAGGAAACAAGCCTGGGGGAAAGTCTAAAAGCTACACCCCCCTTGGAAAAAGAAATTGCCCCTGTGGAAGGCACAAAGTACGTTGTTGAGGGACCAATTTTCACCATCTGCCTGGTCGGGGAAGTAAAGTCCATTTTTTCTGGGGTCAGCGGCAGTGGGCCCCTGAAACGCTTATTTTGTAGTTTTTGGCACAATGCCTTTCCCCGGGCGGTTTTTCGAACATCGAAGATTTTGGGGGGGATGATGCTCCCCAACTTTTCCAGGGGGTTACTAGTCCATATAAGCCCGCAGGCCCGTGGTTTTTGGTTCCCTCCATCCAAGCTGCTAGTGGGGGCGAGTGGTGGGGTGAGGGCCAGAGCGGGCCTTTTCCCTGGAAAATGAGACCTGCATGCGGTTCTAACCCTGGGAAAAGGATAGGGACTGTAAACCCGTCAAGAGACTGCGATTTCTAAGTTTTTGTTTTGGTAAGCAAACTGCCGTTTTTTTCCCGTTGTGGCCCCGTGCCAAATAAGAAAGCAGTATTTTTCCCGCTAAAAAACAAATTGTTTTTGGGAATCCCTCCCCCCCCCAAACCCAAAAAACGCTTGGCCCCCCCTTAGGAAAAAAATGCAAATCAACATTCAATAACTGCCCCTGAGTCTTTTCCAACGTCTGAAAGGGGTTTTTTGGCCCCCATCTTTGCTAAATTGTTGTAATTCACCCACATTGGAGGTTTCCGAGCATGAACCGCTTCTTTAAGGTCCCAGCATCTCCATAGGATGAAGGCGGACTTGGGGGCGTCCCAAAGCTTTTTTCTTTCAGCCATCGGGTGGACTTGGCTGTGTGGATATTGTCCTGCCGCATAACCCCAAAGGGGGCCTTTAGCTTTGGGCACAAATGACCCACTTCTTCTTCGGGTTTGTTGTAGACAGCAGAATTTTATGGGTCCATCATCAACAAGCTTCCAGGTCCTGAAACGCAAAAAAAAAAAAAACAACCCCCGACCATCACACTGCCACCACTTTGTGTGACTGTTGGGATGATCCTGAAATGCTGTGTTAAACTGCATAAGATGTAATGGGACTTGCACTTTCCAAAAAAATTCAACCTTTGCCTGGTCCGTCCACAGAAACTTCTCCCAAAAGTCTTGGGGATCATCAAGATGTTTTCTGGCAGAACTGAGACAAGCCTTTGTGTTTTGCTCAGCAGTGGTTTTCATCTTGGAGCTCTGCAATGCCACCATTTTGTCTCTTTCTTATGGTGGAGGCACGAACACTGACCTTAACTGAGGCAAGTGAGGCCGGCAGTTCTTTGGATGTCGTTGTGGTGATTTTTTTGGGACCTCTTGGAAAAGTCGTTGCTGCGCTCGTGGGGTAATTTTGGACGGACGGCCACTCCTGGCTAGGTTCCATGTTTGCTCAATTTGTGGATGATTGATCTCATTGTGAGATCCAAAGCTTGAGAGATGCTTCATAACCTCTTCCAGACTGATAGATCTCAATGATTTTGTTTCTTATTTATTCCTGAATCTCTTTGGATCGCCCCATGATGTCGCTTCTGAGGATCTTTTGCTCTACTTCACTTTGTCAGGCAGGTCCTATTGAAGTGCTTCCTTGCTAGAGAACAGGTGCAGCAGTAATCAGGCGTGGGTGAGGCGAGGCAAATTGAACTCAGCATCCCAAAAATGTGAGAAAACACAGATAATTTATGTTTTATGGGGGAGGTAGGGGCAATTACTTTTTCACACAGGGCCCTGCAGGTTTTAATTACATGCCCCCTTAATCATAAAGACTTTCATTTAAAAACTGCATTGTGTGTTACTTGTCTTATGTTTGTCTAATACTTTAATTTGCTTGGTATCTGAAACATGTAAGTGTGACAAATATGCAAAAGATTAAGAAATCAGCAAGGGGGCAAATACTTTTTAACACTACTGTATGTGATGTTTCTTAGTATGGAGAGGCACCAGGCAGGTGTGTGTATACTTATTCACCATTACTCGCTCCACTGAAATGTAAATATATTCTAAAAGGCTCATGGGAAATAAGCTAGGACTCTATAGCGCCACCTATTGGATGTAGTGTTCCTAAATTCACATCCAACTAACTGAACCTTGATATGTAAAACACCCTCTAACAGCTGTCTGCAGATGAATGTGGAGATGGGACCTGCATTTATCTTGGGAATGGGCCCCCGAAAGTGTTAGCTCAGAAGGGAGAATAGATGCATGTTCATGATTCTCCATTCTGTTCTATGGGAGTTCTGAGTACAGCAAAACACATCACTCCCCTGTACTGGGAACTCCCATACAAAACAATGGAGAGGAGGCATACAGCAGGTATATAGGAGGTATACAGCAGTTACATAGGAGGTATACAGTAGGTATATAGGAGGTATACAGCAGTTACATAGGAGGTATACAGTAGGTATATAGGAGGTATACAGCAGTTACATATGAGGTATACATGTGGTATACAGCAGGTATATAGGAGGTATACAGCAGTTGCATATGAGGTATACAGCAGGTATACATGTGGTATACAGCAGGTATATAGCAAGTATACAGCAGTTACATAGGAGGTATACTGCAGGTATATAGAAGGGTATACAGCAGGTATATAGGAGGTATACAGCAGTTACATAGGATATATTCATCAGGTATATAGGAGGTATACAGCAGGTATATAGGAGGTATTCAGCAGTTACATAGGATGTATACATCAGGTATATAGGAGGTATACAGCAGTTACATAGGAGGTATACTGCAGGTATATAGAAGAGTATACAGCAGGTATACAGGAGGTATACAGCAGGTATATAGGAGGTATACAGCAGTTACATAGGATATATTCATCAGGTATATAGGAGGTATACAGCAGGTATATAGGAGGTATTCAGCAGTTACATAGGATGTATACATCAGGTATATAGGAGGTATACAGCAGTTACATAGGAGGTACACAGCAGTTACATAGGAGGTATACAGCAGGTATATAGGAGGTATACAGTAGTTACATAGGAGGTATACAGCGGGTATATAGGAGGTATACAGCAGTTACATAGGAGGTATATAGGAGGTATACAGCAGGTACATAGGAGGTATACAGCAGGTATATAGTGGACTGGTGCAGCAGCAGGTGTCCAGCAGATAGTGCTCTGGAAACACACAGGAAAATGCAGGTAGCATACAGGAACACAGATACAGCAGCAACACAGCAGCCAGGGGTCAAGCTCTATGTAGGAAGACAACAACGAACTGACCAGGAGCAAAGGCAGGACGTTCTTTAAGTAGCCAGAGGTCACAGGTCATGGAGCATGAAATTGGGACACTGTCCCTTTAAATGCAGTGTAGTGCCTCGTGCACCCCTAGAGGGCGCACATTTGGTA